>WURV02168706.1:0-14602 GCA_011762755.2 Epimenia babai
CGCGGGACAATACTAGGTCAATAGCTTCTCTCGCGGGACAATACTAGGTCAATAGCTTCTCTCGCGGGACAATACTATGTCAATAGCTTCTCTCGCGGGACAATACTATGTCAATAGCTTCTCTCGCGGGACAATACAAGGTCAATAGCTTCTCTCGCGAGACAATACAAGGTCAATAGCTTCTCTCGCGAGACAATACAAGGTTAATAGCTTCTCTCGCGAGACAATACAAGGTCAATAGCTTCTCTCGCGGGACAATACAAGGTCAATAGCTTCTCTCGTGGGACAATAGGTCAATAGCTTTTCTCGCGGGAGAACACAAGGTCAATAGCTTTTCTCTCGAGACAATCCAAGGTCAATAGCTTTTCTCTCTGGACAATACAAAGTCAATAGCTTTTCTCTCTGGACAATAAAAGGTCAACAGCTTCTCTCTGGACAATAAAAGGTCAACAGCTTCTCTCTCTGGACAATACAAGGTCAACAGCTTCTCTCTGGACAATACAAAATCAACAGCCCCCTCTCTCTGGACAACACAATGTCAATGGCTTCTCTCATAGGACAATACAAGGTCAATGGCTTCTCTCACAGGACAATACAAGGTCAATAGCTTCTCTCGCTGGACAATACAAGGTCAATAGCTTCTCTCGCTGGACAATACAAGGTCAATAACTTCTCTCGCTGGACAATGCAAGGTCAATAGCTCTCCTCTCTCCAGACAATACAAGGTCAATAGCACCCCTCTCTCCGGACAATAGAGCTAGAGGGGAGCTATTGACCTCATATTTCCAATAGTTGGTAATGCTTTAGCGCCCATCTTCACTAGTAATACACGCATGGTAAAATAATTGAATTTGAGAGATTGTTAAGGGTGGAATCAGTTGTATTGAATATTTTATTCCAATACATCTTATTAATTGTACTGCCGTCAACAGAACTATTAGAGTGTATGAAAGGCCATTTCTTTATAACTTTTTTATGGATTCTGTACAGTGTTCCTACACAAAAATATCCAAGCTTTGCATTATTATTTTAGACACACGAATATAATCAAGCAGGTATAATACCGAATATCAGTTTGAATTAACTTACAAAGAAAACAACGAAATGCTTATAATACATTTATAAAGTGTATACCCGAAATAACTCTACAGAATGCGTGGCCTATACAATGAAGAATGGGGGTACTAAACTGAACAAACACACATATAGATGCGCTCATTCCCACGTGACATGGTTACGACTCGCTGGCCAGTTTGTTGGCTTTCTCATGCACTTCTTCTATCGGGCCAACCATGTAGAAGGCCACCTCAGGCAGATGGTCAAGCTCTCCTGCAAGTCAGTGATGCGCAGTCAATAACTACAAACATCGAGTAGTGTAGACCAGTCTATTAGCTCCCCTATACATCTTGCCCACTGATTAGTCATATTGCACCAATCATAAAAGAAAAATTATAAAATTGTGGAAAAAGCAATAGGACGTCATTAATTATCTTCCAAAATTATCTTCAGTTTTGAGTTCTCACCTTTGAGGATCTGGCTAAAGCCTTTGATCGTGTCACTGAGGGCCACAAGTTTGCCTGCTGACCCAGTAAACACTTCTGCGACTTGGAACGGTTGCGAGAGAAATTTCTGGATCTTGCGTGCCCGTGATACTGTCAATTTGTCATCCTCCGATAGCTCATCCATACCAAGAATGGCGATGATGTCCTGCAGCGACTTGTAGTCCTACCAATGCAGGTGATGATTCAAGTCAATACAGCATCGACCCAGCGGATAAGTGCCATCAATAAAACTCACCGAACATAAACTCGAGTGACTTAATAAAATAGATGGTTATGGGTCATCTGCGGATACGCACCGTTGCTGTAACCATACGGTAACGGTAACAGTACAGTACAGTATGGACCGTCGTGCTCAGTCAAAAAGGCCTAAAACCTATCTTATTTAACACCCATTTATGTAATTATACCAACTCTTTTATATTCTTATTTTTTATATTCAATTTTTTACCTTAATACATAGTTTTTTGTGAAATGTTCCATTAGTTCCTGTAGTTTTTACATTTTTCTATTATTAATACGATGGTAGGAATTTATGAGTGTTAAAAATGTTACAAATTTTATTTATCATATTTTATTTATATCTTTAATTTTAGTTGCCATGTTGTCAATTCATCCAAGGTTACAGACTGGTGACTGAAAGCTCAAATAAAATTTAATTCTTGTCAGGAAGCATTTGGACACTTCACGATGTTTAATTCTGGCTACGCATCTTATATCAATTATCCCGTGCGTTCTAATCACTGGATAACGGTAGATTTAACAATGAATAATGAATAAGGCATGAACTAACAGAGAGCAGCCTCAGATTGACATGACTCCATCACAACGTATCATACGACAGGGAATGCTCGAAGCAATCATCACAGGCAGCCAAGAGACTCTCCTTCAAGCGACCTTGGTCGTGCGATATTTTATCTAATTTTTGTGGAACACCTACACCTCAACCCAACAGATGGTATGGCCAATGGCAACAAGTTATAATGGCTAAATTACAATGCATCCATTTGTTTGTCTTTATGAGAAACATTAAGAAAACGAAAAGGCCAGGTTTACTCAGTAAAAGTAGTGACTAATGAAGGCCAGTCGTAGTGATCGGATCTATTGCCGCGTACTCAATTAGTATTAAAAGTTATCAATATCAGGTGTATACGAAAGCGATATAGTCAATGTGAGCTGAATATCGCTTTTCTCTTGTCTTTATTGGGGAGATAATGCGAAGCACTATGAATAGATTAACAAGAAATTTTTTTGAAAGGTGAGAAATGATCGAAGGAAATAATACAATTTTGGTATGAGCTGGAGCATCACCTAGATCATCAGCATTAGTTGGTCAATAAAAGGGGTATTGAAGCGTCTCGGTTAGGGTCTGCGCTATCTGAGCGCTCTCTAGTATAATATAATATGCTATTCATCAGGCACCTGAAGTATCTTCTGCACCCCGCGGGCTACTTCGTAGTGTTCATTACCAACAACATTTGGGTCGAGAATGCGTGACTTGGAGTCAAGCGGATCAACAGCTGGGTAGATGCCGAGCTCAGCGATGCCACGGGACAAAACAGTCGTGGCATCGAGATGGGCAAACGTTGTGGCTGGGGCGGGGTCAGTCAGGTCATCAGCAGGCACATAGATTGCCTGGACATGAACGCGTGGCATAGATAATAGATAGATAAGGTGGGGGATGGAGAAAATTAGCCGAACTGTGCATAAACTAAAACTTGTAGATGTGGTGGGGCTTGTAGTCAGGAAAACCATGCATGAACTAAAACTTGTAGATGAGGTGGGGCTTGTGTAGTCAGCTAAACTGTACATGAATGAGTCAATAAGAAGTATATTCACAAGATTCCGCATGGTCCTTTTCTCGTAATATGATAGTCAAGCGTGCCATTTGTATAATGCTGTTTACTGAATAACCGAGTTGGTGATAGAAGGCACCTCTATAACGAGGTTTCCTTTTTTTCGATATTTCCTTATTTTCGATATTTGTTCTACTTTTCACCGTATTATTCAACATTGTTATCTATTTCATGCTCACTGTAAATGTACATAGTTGTATCTAAAATTGATCTGTTTTACCTGTATACCGTTAAATGTTAATTTTATATAATTTAGGTAATTACATTGTAGTATTAGACCATTAGGCTATTGTTTCATGTAAAGTGTTTGACAGCTCTGCTAATAAGAACACTTTAAACAAATAAATTTCATTTCAATTTCATTTCATGAACTAAGTGTTGCAGATGTGGTGGGGCTTGTGTAGTCAGCTAAACCAGGCATGAACTAAGATTTGTAGATGTGGTGGGGCTTGTAGTCAGGTAAACCGTACATGAACTAAGACTTGTAGATGTGGTGGGGCTTGTGTAGTCAGCTAAACCATGCATGAACTAAGATTTGTAGATGTGGTGGGGCTTGTGTAGTCAGCTAAACCATGCATGAACTAAGATTTGTAGATGTGGTGGGGCTTGTAGTCAGGTAAACCATGCATGAACTAAGATTTGTAGATGTGGTGGGGCTTGTAGTCAGGTAAACCATGCATGAACTAAAACTTGTAGATGTGGTGGGGCTTGTAGTCAGGTAAACCGTACATGAACTAAGACTTGTAGATGTGGTGGGGCCTGTATAGTCAGCTAAACCATGCATGAACTAAAACCTGTAGATGAGGTGGGGCTTGTGTAGTCAGGTAAACCATGCATGAACTAAGACTTGTAGATGTGGTGGGGCTTGTGTAGTCAGCTAAACCGTGCATGAACTAAAACTTGTAGATGTGGTGGGGCCTGTATAGTCAGGTAAACCATGCATGAACTAAGACTTGTAGATGAGGTGGGGCTTGTAGTCAGCTAAACTGTGCATGAACTAAGACTTGTAGATGAGGTGGGGCTTGTAGTCAGGTAAACCGTACATTAACTAAAACTTGTAGATGTGGGGCTTGTGTAGACAGGTAAACCGTGCATGAACTAAGACTTGAAGATGAGGTGGAGTTTATGTAGTCAGGTAAACTGTGCATGAACTAAAACTTGTAGATGTGGTGGGAGATAATGAAATCAATGCCAATTTTCCCATATTACGGTAGTCATGAAATCCACAGGTTATGAAACCCTTATAGTTATACTTTCGAGTATGGTACAAACTGTTACCACTGAAGCCCATGTCAAGTGTTATGTCCATGATATGTACTGAATTCCTGAACGTTTGCTCTCATGATAATCGTGAATGAAGTATGCACATTATACAGCTGCATGATGTGTTCATTGTAGACTTTTATGCAATAATGGATTTTGGGAAATGTGAAAACTTATCAAAAGCTGCAATATCAAAGTGTAAAACATAGAATTACCAATATCGACATGATATGAATGAATCAGAGGTAGGTAGAACTAGCTGGGTGAGTATTGGTTGGAGGTAGTAACAATGGGTATTGTAGATATATGATATAGTAGAAGTAAGGTAACCTGTAATCAGAGGTAGGTAGAACTAGCTGGGTGAGTATTAGTTGGATGTAGTAACAATGGGTATTGTAGATATATGATATAGTAGAAGTAAAGTTACCTGCACTGATGTGATCGAGCCCTTCTTCGTAGTAGTGATACGCTCTTGCATGGTACCCATATCCGTGGCCAGAGTGGGCTGGTAACCCACAGCTGACGGGATACGCCCCAACAATGCAGACACCTAGATTTTGAATAGGAAACCTCTCATAGCATCCTAATTGAAGGAAAGATCAGCAAGCAGTACTAGATAGATCTCAATTATTTTAAGGGCCAGGAATCACGCATCTCAGTGTTAAAGTTATCATTAAAGAATGATTATGTTCTGGATAACCAATCTACATCATCATTGATGCAAAAAGCCTGGCATCAGCGCACTTCACTGATACAGAGCCTACATCAGTGCCTGACATCAGCGCACATCATTGATACAAAAAGTCTGGCATCAGAGCATATCATCATTGATACAAAAAGTCTGGCATCAGAGCATATCATCATTGATACAAAAAGTCTGACATCAAAGCATATCATCATTGATACAAAAAGCTTGACATCGGTGCACATCATCACTGATACAAAAAGCCTGGCATCAATGCACATCACTAATACAAAAAGCCAGAGATCTGCGCACATCACTGATACAAAAAAGCCTGGCATCGGCGTACATCACTGATACACAAAGCCAGACATCGGCGTACATCACTGATACACAAAGCCAGACATCGGCGCACATCACTGATACACAAAGCCAGACATCGGCGTATATCACTGATACATAAAGACAGACATTGGCGTACATCACTGATACAACTAGCCTGACATCAATGCTGTGACTGTGACATCCGTGTTTTCATTAATACTTAATTATCTGTTTTGATTGTTTCGCAATCACAACACATCTAGACAAGAATGCTCTTCCCTAATACATCAAATGATCCACATCATTCTAATACTCATCTACTTGTCCGAAAAATAACAGCAAAGTACTGTAATTTTCAAATTTAATGTTCCGGACCCCAGAACATATTGACATCACGATATCACCACGTCTCACCATGTCTGTTACTACAACACTGTCATGGATTAATATATATACTTATTTCAAACAGGGCAAATATTCATAAAGCACTATTAATGCCTAAATATAAATATAGATGCTAAAGGAACTGACCTCAGACCCAGCCTGGGTGAAACGAAAAATATTGTCAATAAAGAGAAGTACATCCTGGCCCTCCTGGTCACGGAAATACTCGGCCACAGTAAGGCCAGTTAGGGCAACACGAGCACGTGCCCCTGGGGGTTCATTCATCTGCCCATATACCAGTGAGACCTAAAAAAGATTATTTCACTTCGCCATCATGATGGTCTCAACATTTGCTAGCACACAGATCAAAACACCATTAGTACCATACATGAATTACCATCATATTGTGCTTACTAATTGTCGTCAATTGTCGTCATTGTCTTCTCATTCTTCCGCTGCAACTTTTTTCTATACATTCCCACAGCAACTTATGCAATACAATCCCACTGTAATTTATGCAATACAATCCCACTGTAACTTATGCGATACAATCCCACTGTAACTTATGCGATACAATCCCACTGTAACTTATGCAATACAATCCCACTGTAACTTATGCAATACAATCCCACTGTAACTTATGCCATATATTTACCCAATCTTTTTCTATACATTGCCATTTAGACTTTTTTTATTCATTACCATTTTATCTTGTCCCATAAATTATTTTTACTTTTTTATTCATTACCATTTTACCTTTTAATATACATTCCCATTTTACTTTTTTATTCATTACCATTTTATCTTTTTCTATACATTCCCATTTTTGCTTTTTTATTCATTACTATCTTATCTTTTTCTTGTAATTTTTACGTTTTCTGTGTGCCCACGGTAACTTCTCTATACAATGCCCATTGTAAGTATCATATACATCCGTCCCCACTGTTTTTGCTCTACGTTTCCACTTTCTTTACACGTTCACATATCTTTTTTCTATGCATGCCCATTGCCATGGTAACTTTTTTCAATAAGTCAATTCCCGGCCGACACCCTCATTTGCTCTACTAATTCCCGGCCCACGCCCTCATTTGCACTACTAATTCCTGGCCCACACCCCATTTGCACTACTAATTCCCAGCCCACACCCTCATTTACACTACTAATTCCCGGCCCACATCCTCATTTGCACTACGAATTCCCGGCCCACATCCTCATTTGCACTACGAATTCCCGGCCCACACTCTCATTTGCTCTACTAATTCCCGGCCCACACCCTCATTTGCTCTACTAATTCCCGGCCCACACCATTATTTGTTCTACTAATTCCTGGCCCACACACTCATTTGCTCTACTAATTCCCAGCCCACACACTCATTTGCTCTAATTCTTGGCCCACACCCACATTGGCTCTACTAATTCCCGGCCCACACCCTCATTTGCACTACTAATTCCTGGCCCACACCCCATTTGCACTACTAATTCCCAGCCCACACCCTCATTTGCACTACCAATTCCCTGCCCACATCCTCATTTGCACTACGAATTCCCGGCCCACATCCTCATTTGCACTACGAATTCCCGGCCCACATCCTCATTTGCACTACGAATTCCCTGCCCACACCTTCATTTGCTCTACTAATTCCTGGCCCACACCCTCGTTTGCTATACTAATTCCCGGCCCACACCCTCGTTTGCTCGCAAGATTTCCTACTAGGACAAATGATGCTAACCATGATCAGTTAAAAGCCATTAAGAGCCTAAGCAGGTAAATCTCATCCTATTGCTACACACTATATAAATACACGAGCAAAATCTTGTAGCCACAGGCTAAGCAAATGATAATAGAATATATACTTCACTCTGGCAGCGATACTAGTAGTGAGATCCAAGTCTTAAACCCGTATTGTGGGTGAACAGCGCACTCTGCTCATTTTCAAAATGGCCACTATCATAAGATTTTTTACATTTAAATGACAATACCAACCTGCTAAGAGTAGTGTGATCGGCCTTATTGACTTCTAAAAGACTAAAATAATTGATCAGTTTATTTAGCGATTTATTCATTTCACTACATCTATTTATCTGCAATCAAAATCGTTATAAAAACAAAGCTGCGTGAGGTTAGGTGTGCTAACACAGACCCGCATAATATTTTGTGCCTTCCAGTCACTGGCTGGCTTTGTCACCTGTCACCTTAATGGCACCTCGTTCTGCTCGCGAATTTGTGACTTGCGAGACAGTAAATTGATGAAAATATGTCAAGTATTGATGTACAATGAAATGGTTTGGTAAATGCCATGATTGAAACTTTCTTCAAAAATTTGACCGCTGCTGTTAACAGGTACAATACGGAACAAAAGTGACTAAACCTAAAACAAGACAATCCGGTGTCCAGTTTTTAACAATACCGAACGTAGCGTTGATTTGAATAGCTTTGCTGCAAGAGTTAAGTGTGTTGCGTAGTGGTCAAGTTACCTTGGATGTGTCATCGGTGAGGCTGATGACCTTCGACATGATCATCTCATGGTACAAGTCATTACCCTCACGTGTACGCTCCCCAACCCCAGCAAACACCGAATAACCACCATGGGCCTTCGCAACGTTGTTAATCAGTTCCATGATCAGCACAGTCTTACCAACACCCGCGCCACCAAATAGTCCTGGTATGATAAAACCATATGTCTACAAATTAATAATTAGGTATTCTAGAGTTATTCGTACTTTTAGAGAGAATACCATATATGTGTCACTGGCAGAGTCTCGATCTTTACCACAGAATACGGTAAAGGTGAGACTGGTTGAGTATCGATTTTTACCACAGAATACGGTAAAGGTGAGACTGGTAGAGTATCGAATGTTTACAAAGAATATATGCTATATGCGACACTGCAAGATCGATCATTTACGGGAAATACATTATATACGAGACTGGCAGAGTATCTATCATTAACGTATTCCCTGTAAATGATCTATACTCCGGCAGTCTTGCATATAACGTATTCCCCATAAAGATCGATAGTCTGGCAGTCTCACATATAACGTATTCTCTGTAAATGATCGATACTCAGCCTCGCATATAACGTCTTCCTCATAAATGATTGAGACATGGGGAATACGTTATATACAAGACTTGCAGATTATCTATCATTTACAGAGAAAACGTTATATACGAGACTGGCCATTATCTATCATTTACAGAGAATACGTTATATACGAGACTGGCCATTACCTATCTATCATTTACAGAGAATACGTTATATACGAGACTGGCCATTATCTATCTATCATTTACAGAGAATACGTTATATACGAGACTGGCCATAATCCATCTATCATCTACAGAGAAAACGTTATATACGAGACTGGCTGGGTATAAATCATTTATGGAGAATATGATATAAGCGAGACTGGCAGGGTATCGATCGTTTACGGAGCATACGATATGTGCGAGACAACAAAGTCCCGATCCTCTGCAGTTTATAGACAACATGCAAAAATAACATACCAATCTTTCCTCCCTTGGCATACGGAGCGAGTAGGTCAACAACCTTGATGCCAGTTTCGAGAATCTCCTGGGATACATTCATCTCAACAAACTCAGGTGCCTCCTGATGGATTCCAGCACTCCTAAAAAAAAAAGCATGCATTACAGTCATTTCTCTTTAAGGCAATACATCAGTTATTATAGGATATATATAGTACAGGAAAAAATATTCATCTATATGTTTTATCATAGATATAAAAAATTTGTAATATTTAGCTACTGTTAACATATTACTATATATTGAATGAGACTATATCGCAAACCCTTGGGATGAATAATGATAAACAGATATACATTAACAGTACAATATCAGCCATTATTTGTGAAGGCAATGAATTATGTAGTATGTACACTACAGCCTCAGGTGGTGAATGAATTATGTAGTATGTACACTGCAGCCTCAGCTGGTAAATGAATTATGTAGTATGTACACTATAGCCTCGGGTGGTAAATGAATTATGTAGTATGTACACTACAGCCTCGGGTGGTAAATGAATTATATAGTATGTACACTACAGCCTCGGGTGGTAAATGAATTATATAGTATGTACACTACCGCCTCAGCTGGTAAATGAATTAGGTAGTGTGTACACTACAGCCTCGGGTGGTAAGTGAATTATGTAGTATGTACACTACAGCCTCAGGTGTTGAATGACTTCATAAATGTCAGACAGGGATAACAATCATCATAGGCTGTGCAGAGAATCTGGAAAATAGCTAAGTGCCTATGGCCTGAATGATGTACTTTTCAATTTAATAACTCTGAAATTAATAATAGGATGCGTTCATTCACTAAATTTATATATGGACGCAGGCTGAAAATAGACCAATATGAAGTTCTATGAGAGACGGTGTCATTGACACTCAAGGAAAGCTTGTCTAACAGCTAGTCACCTTGGGAATATATTGGTTACACCTTCAAGACTATCCCAAGAGTGATTCGTGCTATGATTTGACCCATACTCTGAGACCCAAGACTACTGACACCCAGCCTCTAGCATCTAGTTGACAACTTGTTAAATACACTCCCCAATAATATTCAGACATCGACTTAGGGCCCCTTTGTTAAGGAAGTAGAGTTGGGGATGTTAAGGGGGGGGGGGGTAGCCAGAGTGGTTCTAGGGAAAGGGAGTAGCATTTTCTCCGATGATACATATAAGATGTGTAAATGTATCCATATTTTTTGATCATTTATTTTATTATTATTTTATTAATAATCAATTACAGTGACTTTCATTAAGGCAACCTAACAATATATACATGCCTGATGGTCACTCTATAACTACCACTATTATAATATTTACAACAATAAAACATAGAACCCAATGTTATAGAATATACATAGATGTCTAGAGTTAGAATATCAGGTGACTAAACATTAAACAGAACTTTTGATAAGTGAGATGCATCATAAATTAGATTTTAGATTTAGAGGATATAAGAAATGATGAGGAAAAACAGAAGAAAACAGAATATCCAATCGAGCAGTGGTTTCACTATTTGATATTAAAATGTTATTTCACTTCTGATTTGAAAGTCGAGAATAGCTCGCATCATTTAATATGGGGAGGCAGACTATTGAATGTCTTGGGACCAAGATAGCATAACGCACGTTGACCTACTGCTTTGTTCATTTTTGGTACATGAGTGTTAGCTTCACTGTTAGAGCGCAGGCGACATTGAAAAGCAGGGTTGACTGGTGAGACAAAGTTATTAGTTTTATAGGTTTCTTCTATTTCGAGATGTCAATAATAGAATTATACAACCACTTTTATGTACAGAATGGCACGGAAAAACCGGTTGAATAATAACGGGTTGAACCGATTGACCCATAATGGTAAAGTGTCATGTCAGTCCACTCTCTGAGATGGATACACCGAGTGTATCTATGTAGCACATTTTTTCACACAGCTTCTTACTTGAACATTCAGAATTAACTACGAGGTCCACGTTTCTGTGGTTGTTTTCTCAGGTGACGGCTAAAACAGTCGAATACGGTGACACAGCCGACACTCAGCTGATTATGAAAACATACAGTAAGTTCAGCAATATCTTCAGAGTTCTCCTAGATGTTTGTACTTGCCACAAAGTTCTCGAAGGGTATTCCTGGGTTTGGCATGACACGGAGTAAGTCGTTTACTTTCATTGTTTCATTGTCACTAAATTGTTAAGTGAAATTGTCGGCTAATCTGTCAGAATTGTACTTATATTCTATCTCATTTCAAAAGTTTTACAGCCTATTACTGCTTTTTTTCCCATGTCTTATTCTATAATAAGTCTCTCTAAGTAACGGTGTATTATTGAGCTTTGTTTGAGGGTATATTATTAAGGCATACAGCAGACGACAGTTTGTATTTTCTAGATCCATACCTCAGTTAAGTAGTATTTTCCAGGTCTCCTTTTGTAAGGGCGTATTATCCAAGTCTGTTCTTTAAGGGTTTATTATCCAGATTATCCAGATCTGTTCTGGAAAGGCATATTATCTAGGTCAGTTTTGTAAGGGTTTATTATCTAGGTCTGCCCTGAATAAGGGCGTATTTTCACGGGGTCACACCTCAGTAACATTGTATGATCCAGGTCTGCACCTGAATAAAGGTGTATTTTCCAGGTCCGTATCTCAGTAATGGTGTATTTTTCAGGTCCATGCTTCAGTAATGGTGTATTTTCCAGGCATATGCTTCAGTAAGGGTGTATTTTGAGGGTCCGTGCTTCAGTAAGGGTGTATTTTCCAGGCCCGCGCTCCAGTAAGGGTGTATTTTCCAGGCTTGCGCATCAGTAAGGGTCTATTTTCCAGGTCCGCTCTTCAGTTATGGTGTACTTTCCAGGCCCGCGCTTCAGTAAGGGTGTATTTTCCAGGCTCGCGCATCAGTAAGGGTCTATTTTCCAGGTCCGCGCTTCAGTAATGTTGTATTTTCCAGGCCCGCGCTTCACTAATGGTGTATTGTCCAGGCCCGCGCTTCAGTAATGTTGTATTTTCCAGGTCCGCGCTTCAGTAAGGGTGTATACCCGATCGAGTCACGACCAAAACTCGACTCGAGTCCGTCCCTGACGAAGTTCACGGTGAACTTAACGAACGTGTTCTCCGAGGAGTTCGGCGTGATCGTGGCGTACACGGTAATCGTTGCTACTGACAACTCATCGCGGCACCAGCGGCCGGCGACGTTGCCGAGCTGGCGAATGGCGCAGAACGATGCGGCTATCAAGGCTTACCAGGTTTTAGTCGAACCATAAAAATCGCATATTTCACGAATCTTAGATTCACTTGTATTTTTCACCATCACTGACTCAACAAAGCCACGTTCAAGTGTTGTTATGACAGTTAAACGCATTTATTGCAGTTCGGAAATATCCATAGCGCCAACTTGTCCAGAGGTATTGGCGTACCTTTAAGTTGTTCTCACCTTAAAAGTTGTTCCAGCTTGAAGCTGTTTCCTTGAACTAAATTATCCATATACAGTCAAACCTGCCCGAACGGCCACCTGTATCAAGCGGGCACCTGTCATAACGGTCACTTCAAATTTCTCCCGACATGTACACTAGTCAAAATGTCAAACCTGGATTAAACGGCCACCTGTCTTAACGGCCACTTTTTCGTGTTCCCGTGAGTGACCGCTTAATAGAGGTTTGACTGTATGTTATTTAATCTATAATTAAAAATTTTCATATTGTACATACCCCACCCAAAGTTCATTCTCTGTAACTGTCTACATGTTTAGGTATTTGTATATTTTTTTGACTAAAAAACCCAGCATGTCTGCTGACAGCTGACATTGATTCCTTGACCCTCATGGTCACTAATGCCGGTAGAGCACCAGATTGGTTCTCACTTAGTCATGATTTTACTTCTGTCCAGTATACAGCAGAATAAGACGGTCCACCTTCAACAGACCAGTTATTACTGAGGGAGATATGGGTGACATCCCTTGTCAAAAGCCTTGCGCTCTTTTTGCGTAAGACAGTCCACTTAGCTGGATTTAACATGTCAGTTAGTTAACATGTAACACAAGGTGTCCACTATTGAATTTGGGCTAGCCTTTTAAAGGGCCTTTTAAGGCCTACACAACGATCTCTGATCAGCACTCAAATAAATGAATAAACAAAAATACTTCTGTCCAGAAATACATGATATCTTTCTTTTATTTATTGTTTATTATTGTTTCTATTATCATAGACATTGAATCTCACCTGCAATTCTGGAATAAATGTCGTTAAGTCATTTAGTAAGCTAATAGTCAAATAATATAGTAATGCATTTACCACCATTGGACTGTTTTAATGTCATCACTTGACATAATACCCCAAACCTCAAAGATAGACATAGTGGTATCACATATTTAGTATATCGAAAAAAATCTACGTTAATGTAAATATATTTTTCCTATATCATGTCATTAGCAACATACTTGGGCTAGTGAGAAGCCCCCAGACGTCTCAGCAGTGTTTACGCTGGTATGTATAAATGCGGCAAATTTCGCATGGAAATCTGATATGGCACATAACAAAAACATTTGGCACATCCTTTGGCACATTTGGTCATAAGATATTCAACGTAATGAGACGGTCTCAGGCAGCAATCTTTAGGGTTAGCCCATCGATACATTCATCAGTGGTAACAAATATTGTTCAAGGGACAGTACTGCGCAAAAATCTGGGGCCATCTGCATTATTGTTCGAATAATTCACTAGATGACATTTCTGTTGCATTATTTTGTGCAAAAATAAACAATTCTGCAATAATACGTCAACAATAATATTAAATAGAGGAGTAGGTACGAAATTTTAATATTTTGTATGTCCCCCCCCCCCCTTAGACTTCAAACCATAGATTCTACTCGCAACACTGGCATGTAGTTTTTTGAAGATACTCAAGACTTCCCAAAAAGCTGTGGCGGGGGTTGGTTGTGGCTTGTTTTTCTCCCTGTCCATATAGTCCTAAACAGTCTGTTTATCTCCCTGTCCATATAGTCCTAAACAGTCTGTTTATCTCCCT
>WURV02168717.1:0-14598 GCA_011762755.2 Epimenia babai
AACATTCGCAGCGCAGATATTTTGCCGCGTGTATTCAAGTGTAAACACTCGCTGAATCGAGATTCACCGCGGTGAAATTTATGTCAGATATAAATATGCGGGTGTAAACGGCCTATTACTCACTACGGTAGTTCGGTAAGTCAGCCTCTACTCTACCAACTCAGCACTCTTACTAACTAGCATATTTAATCTTCTTAAACATAAACACTTCTCTCTCTTTTGGTACAAAAAATATCGCAGAAATATATCTTCTGTATTATGTCAAAAAGGTTATAGGCTAACTATTAATCATAAAAAATACGATTATGCAATAGAAAAGAAACTAATAGAAAAACCTTGGCAGATATACAAAGGAAGATCGATTTTTTTTGCTAGTAATTAATGATATAAAAAGAGGGTATATTTAAGAGGTATATAAATACATTTGTTATTAAGTTGTCAGGTAGATGTGTCATTTACGTACTGACAGCTGTCAAATAATGCAAAACTGATAAGATGTAGAAATCTGTCTGTAAGAAAATATATCGCAGTTCATGAATACTTTCATCCCAATGTGTCAGCGACGAACGTAGACTATATGGGCAACTGTCAGATATACCGGAGTTTTTCTAATGACGGATCATAGAAAATGACACTGAACAAAAACATTCTGCAGTATCAGGAATGCTAACTGACAGTGTCAGATATATGAAATGCAAGTATCATGGGATGGTATGCATTCTACATTCACAAATCATTGTCTTTAAATTACACGTGTGGGTGGGGAACGCTTGAAAAATTAATTGTAAAATTGGAATAAATGGCTGTATGATAGAACTAAACTGATCTGTATGCCAACTAAACTAACTTGATAATAAAACTGACATGTATGATGTAACATACCTGTATGATGTAACATACCTGTATGATGTAACATACATGTATGATGTAACATACATGTATGATGTAACATACCTGTATGATGAAACTAAAAGGAACCTGGTTAGTTCCTAAATGAACTAATCTGGAATTAAGGAGCTTTAATTAACAAGGTTATTGACAAAAGATAAAACTGCTATGACCAGTCCTTTCAGATACAGATAGTAGAGTAAATTATAGAGATTGTGTCTTAAAATGACAGGACATGTCTTTGCTCTTGAGCTCATCATAAAACTTTCTGTAGTTGTTACACCTGGATGATAATTGCCTCACCTGAAGTTGAAACGAATGTAATTCAGGTATCTCACACTACTCAGGGTTATTGTAGTCTGTGCTGATAGGTATAGAGTCATACGGTCAATATTAATTTTGTCATCCTAACAAGTACCTATTACAGACATCCTAACAGGCATATATTACCAAAAAGCAGTTAGGGAAAAGACGCATCTATAAGTAAAGGCATCTATAGGTAATAGGCATCTGTGGCTAACAGGCATCTGTGGGTGATAAGCATCTGTGGGTAACAAGCATCTGTGGGTAACAAGCACCTATGGGTTACCAACATCTATAAGTAACAGATATCTATGGGTAACAAGCACCTATAGGTAATAGACATCCAGTTCCATTTGGTAAATTCAAAGTAATAGAAGAGGTAGGGGGTATATTATCAGGCTCTGTCTGGGATCATGACAAAAGTCCCTGTCTGGGAAGACTAATAGGGGGGGGGGGGTAGCTAGGAAGTGCCAACAACAGTAAGAAACTTAAGTACTGGTAGTGCCTGCTGTCTGCTGGAGCCAGTCTGTCCCAGTTAAATACAAATAAAAGTCAACCGACTGGCAGTCTCCCTAAGATTGACTGCAGAAGGAAGTTATGTAAGTCTCGTAAAGATTTAAACGTAAAGATTTAAATGGGTTATATTGATGTCATCAAACTGCCATGTAAGTCTGTTATGTGTCTTTAATGAAAGGTGAGAGAATGAGGCAGTATGTTTCATGAGCATAGTTGAGAAGCAAATGATTGCATGCCCAAAACGAAAGAAAAAAAAAAGAAAAACATGGTATTACCTGGCAGAGCAGTTATAATTTAATGAAAAAAGGCAGTCATGATGAATTCAGATTCAATCATAGATATGTATTGAGACAGAGTAGTCAGAAGTTTGTTGATAGAAGTCATGCAGATTCGGAGAGAGTCCAGATAATTTATTCATGGATATATAAAAGAGATGATAATGATCACAGTCAGATCGTAATCAGAGACAATTCGGTTATGCACATAATTAGCAATCAGATTGACTGCTACATGAAAACATTACTTTGTTTAGATCGAATGTGTTTATGGTTTTAACTTCGCATGTGGACCTTACAGGACAATATTGCAGACATGAGTGGCAGATGTGTTCCATCCACCGTAGGGTCACATAAGGGAGGTCTTAATAACTGAGTAATACATGTCACAAGCACGATGACAGTTCATCAATAGCGATTAAAATCTCATCGTCCCAATAGTAATTCCATCTTGCGTGGACTGCTTCTAGACACACCTGCTCCATAAATGTTACACTTTTAACGATTTAGTAAACATCTTACATCTTTGGCACCGAGGTCACACACCAAGATCATCAAAGGCAGCTAGTACAAATCAAGAATTCTGATAAAAGTCCATGTATCGCTCATTTGGCAATGTGGTAGCTCAGTACATGTTGGACGATGAACCAAAAGTTGGAGGGTTTGAAGCCCATGCAGAATGATAAAATGATAAATCATAAATGAGTTTTTTCTGTGGATTTAGCCGGATTTAGCCGAAGCTGTCATCACACGTACTTTATCCCAGTTGTTCAGGTGGACTTCGCCATAAGGCGACACGTGGCGCCCAAGGGATCCGTAATCCGTAATCCGTAAACCTGTAGACAAAAAGAATCTTAAACTCGGTCTGCCCATAGGTTGGGGTGTAGCAGCCAATGCGATGTGGTTATGTAGAGGCTTGTTGCGTCTGATATACCTACTTCTGCCATAGATGACACTTACTACGATAAGCTTCTGGCACTTATCTCCCCATCTCACTGTAGTTACCACCTATCTAACTCGCAATGGTGTCTGCAACATAGGTAGACTGTCTGGAGGTATTCACAACCAATGGCTTGGAAGAAAGATCAGCTGTCTGTCCACTCCACTATGGTCTACAGTGATATTGTCACCAGAACGAACGAGGATATATATATATATATATATATATATGTGTGGATCATATTAACCACAGCATATATGGGCCAGGGTTGTACAATGCCAATGAATCCCACCCTATAGCTAGATGCATTTCTACAAAACATACACATCGATAAAAACTCTTGGAACAGCAAAGGTTTGCCATCTAAAGCATGCTATACAAAAATTGGAGGGATATTCACAAAAAATATCTATATATCCCTGATGGGACTCGAACCCACGACCTCCACAACGTTAGTTATTCAGAAAACCCCAATGGCTAACCCCATTGATAGGTTAGTAATAGATTCATACATATTCCACTTGGTTGTTGATAGAACAAGCCAGAAATCTCTAGTTATATATTCTTGAATAAATGAACGATATATCATACAAATATTCATGTAGTATGTAATAGTATATGTATAATGATATACTGAATGGTATAGCATGGCATTGTTTTTGGTACAAACTCCGCAGTCAGGTGAATCCCATAACAAGATTTCAGAACCACCATAGTGGGTATAAGTATACGCCTGTGTATATCTGTGTCTGTGTGTACTTAAGACAGAACTAACAAGGACACTACAACTACAGTAAAATGATGCTAATAAGAACATCGTCCCTGTTTGAACTGACATGAACTAATTGATACCAGTCTAGGTGGAAGAGACAGGAAATGTATATTGATAATGAAACTGGGAGTCTGTTCAATTCTTTAACTGGCATTAGACAGATGTTATCACGTACAATTAGATTAAATTCAACAATAACAGTGTGCTGTCAAATCAGAGTGCCTAGTATTCAGAGCAAATCTGCTGGGGTTTATGTCACAAAGGCAGTCTAGTGGATGAAAGACATATAATAGCTGGGCTTCCATAATGTGATGGCTTCTCTTAGGACATGTGATGTATATTAAAGCGGTTGATTAGTATAGTTGTCATAGTTAATACTTAACTTGCTGGCAATAAAAAGTGACATAGTGAAATACATATAGACAGATTATCTCGTGATATGTACAGCCAGGTAAGGCGACACGACATGTGATGTGATAAATAATTGAGAAATATCTTTTAAAATAAAGTTAGCCTTGGATGGTCATCTAACTAGTATTCACTAATCTAAAGACAAAGTGACCTGTGTTTCTTAACCCTCTCCACCCTTACAAGAGTACATTACAGTACTTTTTCAATACAAATCTGTGACAACAGAGAGCTAAGGGTTAAGGCACTGTATTATTATTGTTAAGAAGTATGTATTCATTAATATTTGCTGCGCACTATGACCTTAATATTCAAGCGGATATTGGAAGCACCAATAAAAGAGAAATGTTTTATATCAGTAACCTCTACATGTTAAGTCCAATGAATTATGAGAGTCGTCACTAGTACCCTGCCTTGTCGCTGATGGCTCTGATATTGTCAGTTGACAGCCCTACCATAATGGTTTTGATGCTCCATTGTGCAACGCGCATGCGAGGTACTTGTAGTTTTGTATGAAAAAACCTTCTATTTACTCTGGAAACCACAAGAAAAAGATTCCCAGCACAAGTCTGTTACAATGGTTGGTTGAATTTTATGGTTTCCAGGGAGAAGAAATGCCCAATAATTACACTAGAATTTCATTTTCTGTGCCACAAAATATCTCTAATGCACGAAAACAAAGAGGCAGCGGATCATTCTGGTAATAATAGAGCAGGAAGACACTCTCACGGGACAAGTTCCCTCCACAATGAACGAAGCGAGTTTCACACATCGTCGCGTTTTGTCTGTCGCGTGCGTGCATTAACGAAATTGTAACGCAATTGTGGTGGTGATTCTAATGAGCGCGGGTGTGAGGCTGTGGGTACGCGCGCGTGCATGGAAAACCCACAAATGGAACGCTGATGGGGACACACTGATTGGTATTAAAACCCATTTTTATTGCGGTCATTAATTACGTTTAATTAAAAAAGGTGAAATGCATGGCTGACTAGCGATAGTGAGATGTAGAGGGGCTGTAGAGGGGCTGTTGAGGGATATAATGTCACGACAGGAGTCGCGAAAGGATATAGGCTCTACTGTTAGCTCGGCTTGCTAGAAATATGTCACAAAAATGTGTCAATTGTCTCTACCTAATGATTGATGTACGGATCCTGCGGCGATAGGGCTCGGTCGTTTTTTAGGACAATAATGATATTATGACAGGCAAATAATACGATCTGCTATAGACACATGGTTCTTGATGGTGATTATGTGATTATGTGATGAGCGTGATTCATTGTGTTTCTGTTTACGTGATAAGTGATATTTGAGTGATATTCGAGTGATATCTGGGTGATATCCGGGTGATCTGGGAACATCTGTGGTAAAAGGGGATGACACAAACTAGCAATGTTTTAGTTCATGACATGTGCGCTGAAAGGGAAAATATTTTATAAGGCTCGCAAGCAATATGTAAAATTATATAGAAAATAAATCATGCCATATCAATACAAATTTGTCATAAAGGAGTAAAGATATTGTAAATAACAGACAGTACTTACAAAAAATTTTGAATAAGATGGAATCATCAGTAATAATTAGCCAACAAACATTGAATGATTTCCAATGAACGCCTGCGATGCCAACAAGTCGTACCAATAATTACCTAGTAATTACATGAATGATAATACATACAAAAAATACCTCCTCATTTCATGATTTATGTTTTTGCGTTTCCAACTGCGTTTAACCATTAATCAATGAAGTGTGAAAACAATGATAATGTAATTAGCATTATTCCGATTGCTCTTGCTGATCCACATTTTTGCAGTGACAAGTGCTGGTGTTATCTATAAATGATCATGAGTTATTATGAATAGAAATCGTAAGTATTGACTATCAAGAGTCGACTCCAGCATTTAAATACGGCAACAAGGGCAGATAATGTAATGATATAACCATATGACGTATTCCTAATCACAGGCAATCTGGCAGCATATGGTTTATTCAAGTCTTCACTCCTGAAAGTCGGGTAAACAATATATCAATGTTCGCGATGGTAGATATTTCGCTTAGTTCCTTGGATTTTGCTAGTTTTAGCGTATTAAGATAGAGTGAGTTATAACAATCAATTTGTTAATATCACGGGTGGACGGTATATTATGATAGAACAACATTCCACGATAATAGTGAGGCAATAGGTACTTTAGATTCTCCCATAGGGCCTGATTGGAAGTTACTAAATTTTTATGAGGACAAGTGAGTCAAACACAAGATATATTGCATGTGCGGAATTCATAAACAATTAAAAGTACTTTATCTAATATCAATTCTTCCATTGAGACACAGTGTAGGTCATCAAACATACTTGACAATTATGACAATTTCAATGTAAATCTATTGAAATACTACGACTCCAACTACAACGATGAGCCATGTGGGAGCTTTTCATTATTCCTAATTGCAATTATTCCTAAGGTGTGGGAATTCCCAATGAAATATTGCCTCAATTCCAGCCAATAAAGACTACGTCATAATTCATACTGCGGTATATCAAGGACCTTAATGCGGCTGTTAGTTGTTATGTTAGACTGTAAAATATATTGTGTCCACAACATATCCTATACCTAGTGAAAAGAAATTATTCATGATGAGAGACAGTTGTAGGTGATTGTAACACTTTAGATGAAAGATGAATTAGATCTCTTGTTGTGATGCGATATCTTTGGGTAAATATGCAAATAGTGAATTTCCAACAAGAAAGTAATCTATTATCAGAGGTGGTGATTATTGTGTTTTATTTCTTTTTGTATATTTACAAGGACAAAGGTAACACCTTTCTTGACGACTAATATAGATTCACTGCAGTTTTCGTACAGCAACTGTCTTATTATTGTCTGTTTATATAATTGTCCGTTTATTAATTGTTAGCGGCCCAGCTGAACTATAGCCATCTTTGATTGGATACAGTAACTAACGCGGAAATTTATGACATTAATAAAAGAATTATAACAAAAATATGTGACATTAAATCATTCCACCATGACTTAGCCTACTCTGTATACCTAAGAAATTAAATGTCACCGAGAAATGTGGATTATAAAATAATAACAATAGGAATAAAATTGATGGTTTTAACTGGTAAAATCTATATCGGGAGGTGCAAAAAGTTTTATAAAGGTGTTTGAATACAGTGATATTACTATGAGTATAATAGCTCTGGCTGCAGGAAAATTGTGACAAAAACTGTTGCATTAGATTTAAAGTTGTGATATTAACAAAATTGTTCTGTTAAAAAGAGTCCACCGTGATACATGTCAATGCAAGATCGCTGAATCAGTGGTCATTTTATACACACTACATGAATGATAATTTAAAAGTTGGAGAGAAATGCACAGGAAAAAACCTATACCCCTGATGGGTTTTTCCTGTGCATTTCTCTCCAGCTATTTATAGAACCACATTGGCTATCCTAATTACCATCAAATTTAAAAGTTGTACATATTAAAATTCATGTAGAAATCTCACTTGATTCGGTGCTGAGATGCCACTGGGTGAAGTTAATAAATCCATGTAAAAGCCATGAGAAATGACCGCATGCAGCCGAATACTGTCCGTTAGTGACCAATATAAAAAAATCTCAGGTGAGAGAAATTGACACTAGCATGACATTATACACACACCTGACTGGCACTATTTCACTATGATTTAACTAAATACAGTTTATGAATGGCAGTATTACTAGCTACAGCGAAGCAACCAATGAGCTTACTGAACCGAAGAGTGCGTGTACTTAGCAACCAATTAAAATGCGGATATAAAGAATGGGGAGGTTACATAGTAAATGATGTGAAATATCATATTTTCTTTATATAAATTTGTTCACTTGGTATTTGTGGTTAATTGATATCCACCTTGGTGAAAAAGTAATTATGACGATTGATTGATTGATTCAGTGATATATTCATAGCCCGGTGAATTTCCACCTCATGATCCCAAACCATCTCTGACGAAAACCCACCTGACTCGTTTGTGTCGTTTTGTAGTATACACAAAGGTGGCCAATTTCAGCTCACTTGAGCTCATATCTTGCAAACATTAATATTTGTATATGTCTGTGTGTATTTGTTGAATGATATAATTATACAAAAAGTGTGGCGTATGGTTTTACATGAATGCTACATTGTACATTTTTGATTTATACGGAGTGATAAATAAACCAAAGGCAAAACATAAAAACTCTATGAAGAAAATGATGTATTTCAAACCCAGGGCGTGCAACAAACTTCAAGTTCAGAGTGTGACCTCTAATCTCGTAAAAGTTCAATCTAATATGCCCCTAAAAGTTGCATACTGAAACTAAACTGACTAAAACTAACTAAGAACATTATCTGCTATCCTGTGAATTCAAACTAGTATCCCACAGCTTCAAATTACTATCCCGTAAGTTCAAAGTATCCCATAAGTTCACACTATCCCATAAGTTCAAACTACTATCCCGTAGGTTTAAATTGCTAGAGGTAGGTTCAAACTACCATGCCATTGCTGTAAACTGCTAGTTCATAAAGAGTTCCACCAAAACCCTGTGAAATCGTTCAACTGCGAGCTAATAAAAAATGTACAGATTGTAAAAATATTTTACCTCTCATTCCATAAAACCTTCATCTCTACCCCGCATCCATCAAAAGATTTTCAGCTCTTATTCTATCAAAAATTCTAATAAAGGTATTTTGCAAATGTCAATAAAATTTTTTTTGTAAATTCCAATAAAAATATCCCTCTAATTCCATTTAAGTGGCCAAGAACACATGTATTTCACCCAATCTAATCCGCATACTCATCACTCAGATTTCATGACTTCCCATAAAAATTTCTCTGACTGGACATGATTGCAATCCCACTTACTTACAGCCTATTCACGAATGTCCATTGCGATTCTAACATAACTAACTTCACACAGGACTGCCTAAAATAGCAATAGTAAGCAATTTAAAGAATTTCAGCTATGAAAGTCACGCCTGTCCCTAGGAGAGCAACAAGTTGAAAGTCCTGTAGCATAAATCAAAGAAATCTTATCTGCCAATGAAACTATTAAATACTCTATTGCATCATTGACAGGAAGCAGTGAGGAATGTTATTAAATACAAATGAGAGGTGACTGTTTAATTTCACTAATTTGTTTCTTACGTACAATAAAAATTAAGCATACAAAATGTTTCTGTGATTTTATTCTATGGGGAGTGCTTTGACTAGCAGATTTTAAAGCCACTTGTACAGTTATACAGATAGAAGACAGCACTGTACCAGTTACACCCTCATTTTTTACTTACCCAGTGTGCCTATATTATTTACCTATTTTTATCCACAATCTATGCATTGCATGAAAAATTTAAAATTCTATTGTTGAGTGCAAAGACTGCTAGACTCGCAACCGAAAGGTTCATCTTCAGCACATATTTTTCACACTTTCATCCCTCATTGCTAGTGTAGACCCATCCTTAAAATTGGTCAAGGGTTGCTATTCTGCTTGGTAGGTAATGTGCAAATGTCAAAGGTTTGAACTTGAGCTGAATAGCTACCATATCATTGTAGCAAGAGGCCAAAGAGGCCTCAAGATGCTCACCTGAAGAAAGCGAAAAAGACAAAACAAGAGGCCAAGGTGGCCACCTTGATATTAGAATAAGAAAACAAGGAGACTGCTTGACATCAAAAACAAGAGGCCAAAGAGACCTGACAATACCCATTATGACACTAAAACAAGAAAATACAGATCTGTGTGGTGAAAACCTAGGCTGAAATCCCATCTAATTGCCAAAACAGAGATGCCCTGAACAAATCTGAACATCTGACAAATGGCAGACCTTCGCACTAAGCTGACGTAGTGATGAGGATTTTCAAATTAAAAAGTCAGTAGAAATTACACCCTTTGTTCCCATGATGAGTTGCTGAGCAAATCTGAAAGATACTAACTCAAGGACAATATCTGCCAACTGGCAGACGTCTGCGATAAGTGGTTCTTGAGAAGTCTTTTTAAGAAAAAATACGCATACCGGCATAAGTTACTAGGTTACCCCCCCTCAACATAATTACATGATAGCCACTGGATTGACACAAAAATTCTCACATAGATAATGAATGTACAATTTAAAATCTAGTAGCATGAAAACCCAGCAACGATGATCAGTGACATTATTCCCACAACATGCCAACTGTTGTGACATGTTGATAATTATTTTGTATTGTATGAAAAATAGCAATTATACCGTATTAAGACATGAATTTAATATACCAGCATATCAATCATTGCTTCACATCTTTGAGCCATAACCTGGGTCAACTTGACTGCGCAATATGACCTAAATACAATTACCACAACATATGCGTAACTTGCTAAATATTTCAAAATGGATAATTTGAAATAAACGCACCAAGAATTACTGATCTCAAATACGGCCTAAACCATCACCTTCAAATCATCGTCAATGGTTATTGTGCTCTACTACCAAAAAGCTCATTTCCTTTAAATGAATTTCTGATAAAGTACACTCACCAATATAATTTACTTGGATTTAGTTTAGCTATGTATTAAAGCATTTCAACCAGCATTTCAAAACAGGTCAACCAGGCAAGATATTACATCTAGCTACATGTATATTAGGTCATTTGAGGTCAACCAAGGAAGAAATAACATGTAAGTCCTGCATGGATTACGTACATAAATAAATTTTGGCAGAAATTATACATATCCACGCAGCTTTGTATGGTTGTGACATGAATTGACCACCTGCAACCTGGAACTCTGTTGGATGACGTGATAAACAATGCAAAATTACCAGCAGGTAATACACAATGAGTGGCTGGAAACTATCTAGAGAATAGGTAATGCCCGTTAGTAGATAATCAATGTGTTTATTGAACGTACATGTCAATCAAATTGGGAGAAGAAAGAAGAAAGAACGATTGTCGTCCACATAACAGGTGAAGCATAACATTTACCTGAGTGTATTGTCAGGGAATGATCATGAGAGTTAGTACGCGGCTTAATGCGAGATAATCCAGATAATCATAGATAGAGAATCACCGAGGCAGCCGAAATTCTATACCAAGAAGCAGCAGGTGAAAACTAATCAAAAAATATATATTGTTATTGGTATCAGAGGCGTGATCTCCCCTAGGTGTACCGAAAACTTTCATTGAAAGGAAAACGGCAGAATGACAGAAATAGATTAATATCGATGAGTAAGGAAGGGAACTTTGCATTTTTATATTTACAGCGTTATTCTGTTGAAAGGGATTCTAGTAATACGATTGTAATAGACCGGCTTGTTCCTCCTAAAATTATTGAGAAATATACAGAAAACTTCTTTAAGGAATGTAGGGCTGCCTATAGTAGAATGAGGTTGAATACGGAAGAGTTCGATCCTCTCTTTAAATAATATACGACTAGTGGCATTTTTTGGCCAAAATAACCATAAGCCTTGTCATGGGGATTTGGGATAGCCAGATGCATAGAAGTAAGAAAGATAGAAGGAAAAACAATGCAATAAAGAAAAATGTTTTCTCGGCTGTATGTAATGAGAACAAATAGCGTTGAAAACCTGGTAATGATATCAATAATGAAGATAAAAAGAAGATTGGTTCGCAACAATTGAGGTATTATGAAAATGTCACAGATTGGATAGAATAAACGAACTGAAAATACTGATGAAACATTGTCGTCAACTTAACACTTGTCAGGAAGAAAACTAGCTTCCACACGTGACAGACAACAGAAAACACTCAAGAAACATGATTATCAATATACTGAACACATACAATTCTCGTGAAGAAAACTAGCTTCCATTTGTAATCGAGAACAGGAGACACCCAAGAAACACAGTGAGCACTGTACTGAAAACACACTCTCTTCATGATGAAAATGAACTTCTAAATGTGAGAAAGAACAGAAAATACAGGGGAAGCATGATCATCAATGTACTGAATACATAACAACACTTCTTAGGAAGAAAACATATATCATTTAATTTATTTAGACTATACATATCATACCTTTTAACAAAGACATCAAAATTTTCCTATTTTGTCAGGTAATGAAAAATATAATAAATAAAATAATAAATTCTATACATCATCCAGTGATATGATAATGAAAGTTTGTCAGTAAATTCTGATTTGCCACCAAATCACCTTCTGGTGCCATATTTCGTTGTTTCAGACCTCAGATATACAAGCTGTGACGCGCGGTGAGTTGCATTATTTATCAAGCTCTTGTCACATGTCATTTTTATCCCGAATTGCGCACAAAGTATGAAATCTAGCGGCGCATTATAAAATCACGAAATCCTAAAATACATTGACAATAACCCAAGCTAGCTGCTTTGTGTATATACACTGACTTGAAAACACAATGGATGTGGGTAATCCAGACCTCAATAAGCCTAAACCGCAAGATGATGACATATTGAAGCAATGACGTTGACGCTTGCCCGATCAAACTTGGCGGATGACATGAGAACTTAGCCACCATAGCTCCTAGCGAGATATTAATGTGAGTGAACATTTTTATTAATTAATAACTCGCATTTATTCGAATGATTACAGAATTATTTCAGTCTAAGGGACTTTTTCCTTACACACATGATTCCAACTCCAGATGTAGAGGAATGCACAGAAAAAACCTATACCTCTGTTGAGGGCCTTTTCTCAAAAAACGATGATAAATACCTAAATGCACAAGTATTTGCTTTTATACAATTTATATATTACTTTTACAAAATAAAAACAGTTACTTTCTATCGATATAAAAAAACCGTACAAATAATTACGCCATCTCAAATTCCAAATCAGCATTAATTGATACATTCAATAAACAATATTCTTTATTTATAATAATCACTATGTCTTATATTTTATAGCATACATCTCCATATTATACTAAACATAAAAGATTAAGGGCAACACTGATGGAGCCTAGTGTTTATGCGAGAGCTGGTGATCAAATAAACTAGTTAGTCTACATAAACGGTATTGCCCTTAATCTTGCGCGTTACTATAAATTAGACTAACACGGCTACCTACTTCTATACCCACATATTATACAAGAATGTCAATAATCAATGACAACCTGGACAGAAAGTGTCAATTAATCGGTCATAGGCTGAAACAATGAGTAGTGCATTGTAGATAGATACTACAGGTATACATTGATAGATATATCTTTATGGTGGTGATCAGTAATGTACTGCTCTGGTCCGGGAGGTATGTGCGTGTGTGTACGTGAGTGAGTACATGCGTACATCCCCTATGTGTGCTGGTGCCTTACTATCCCCCTTAATGAAGCAATTTGACACGCATTAAGTGCAGCGTACAATGGGCCATGTCATGCATAAAATAGAAAAATCCTCGAGAACATATTACAGCTTCCATCATCATTCACAATATATCATAACAAACTGCTGATGGAAGCCATATTTCAAATTATTTTTCATTTGACACTAAACGTCAATAGATCTGTTATAAGAGCGATTAATATAAGGGTGATGCATAGAAGGTATCTGTTACTTTGAAAAACTTCGATAATGTAATTTATAGTTTGGTCGGGGATATACAATGTGTTTGGTGAATACAACAGATGGGTTGTTTTATGTGCCATCGAGTGACCTCGTATAAATCACTGTTCGCATGCGTATTTGCTGTCATAAGCAGAAAAACACAATGCTTTTGTAGTGGAGTGAATATGGGTCATCGGAGACAAAAAGTTGTGTCGTGATAAAGGTAGTTTGGTATGTAGATGATTAACCAGGTAATAAAAATGTCAGTAGGATCAGTAATCAGCCACAATGTCACAATGTCTGACGCACTTGACCTCTTGGGACATTAGACCGCAGACCCAATGTATAGTGATAGGCCGTTTACACTCGCATATTTATATCTGACATAAATATTTGTTACACGCATTGGTAACAGATGTCAACGATTTAACGCCAAAAACGAGTACTCTATTCCGTGTAATAAATGTCACAGATTGGCCAATGAAATGCGCCGCTGTTTTTCCCTTCTGAATTTTGCAAAGAAAATGGCTGCCGAAACGAAATCCAATGTTTGACGCTGCAAAAGCAACCAGCGTGTCTATATTGTATGTCGCCGCCTTTTTCTAGCCGCTATGAGTAGTTCAGTCGATGCTCTGACTACGCCTGTTGTCACAGTTAGAAGTTCAGGTTCAGAATCATCGTCATCATTGGTTTTGTTAGGAGGAAAGTAATCGCAGTGAGGCGGACAGCACGCCGCCATTATGAAAACTACAGTATGTCACATGACAACATTCGCAGCGTAGATATTTTGCCGCGTGTATTCAAGTGTAAATGCTCGCTGAATCGAGATTCACCGCGGTGAAATTCATGTCAGATATAAATATCTGGGTGTAAACGGCCTATGAGCGAAGGGAACCAGATAGCTGATCAAATAGTGGGAACCCTATCAAAGGGCGCGAAATCAAAGGCCAATAAAAGGGAGAAAAC
>WURV02168728.1:0-14597 GCA_011762755.2 Epimenia babai
ATTTTCACTTTTATACACAGGTCCACTTTGTCATAGTACTTCATTTATTTTCACTTTTATACACAGGTCCACTTTGTCATAGTACTTCATTTATTTTCACTTTTATACACAGGTCCACTTTGTCATAGTACTTCATTTATTTTCACTTTTATACACAGGTCCACTTTGTCATAGTACTTCATTTATTTTCACTTTTATACACAGGTCCACTTTGTCATAGTACTTCATTTATTTTCACTTTTATACACAGGTCCACTTTGTCATAGTACTTCATTTATTTTCACTTTTATACACAGGTCCACTTTGTCATAGTAACTTCATTTACTTTCACCAATCATTCTGTAAAGTTTATAAATTTTTCAGTATCCAAGTGAAAGTTTCGAGGCATCATTGACCCCTCGTTATAGTTGCATGGATGCATGGATGTATGTAATATGCGTATGGAGGCTGTAGCAGTCAGCTGGAATTACACATTATCTGGCCAATATTCGGCCCTTGAGAAGAGCCACTAGAGCAGACAGTGTCATCAGCATACGAATCACCATAGCCATGTCACAGTGAAAATCCACTAAGTCATTTGGCAAGGTGTAAGCAGACCTCTTCCCCACAGTGTTAATGAATTGTTACTAAAAATCCCACAGATAGTATACTGGCGAAAAGCGAGACTTGAACCAAGGTCATCCCAGTCAGCTCGTATGATTTAACTAACCCAGTTGAGTTACCTCCCCCTATGACCTATATTGAAAATGGATATTAGGCTAACAGTAACATTGACTTACTGCACTTTAAAGCCATTTGACTAGACTAGATGTCCATATACACAGTCAAGATCGTTTTAGCTCACTTGAGTTTATGCTTGGTGAGCTATTCTTATCGAACTGTCCATCAACCTTTCCTACATCGATCCTTATGTCCATCCATCCATCCATCAGGTATTAACATTTCTTTAAAAATCTTGTTCTCTAAAATGTCTCAGCATAGAGCTTTGCCTCGATTCAGATTTGTTTAGGGTACTGTCATTCGAGCAATGGGAGGTAGGATCTACTGATGTTCGTATTTTTAGTTGCAAAATTTTTTCAAAAACCACCAGCCACAGTGCTTTGCCACCTTGCAGATATTGTCCTTGGATCGGTGTTATTGAGATGTGTGTGGAGGATCATCATCTGAGCAAAGGGCAGTAATTTATGCCAATATCTGATTATCTCCAACTGTTTTAATAATGTAAATGAGTGATTCGAGGCCTATCTAGATTTTAGTTTTTCCTTTTTGTTTTTCATTTTGCCAAACTTGTTCTTCCAAAGTTTTTACATATATTCAATCAAAGCATCTTAATTGTTTCATGAAACCTCTTTTATTGTACATTTTGTATTCTTTCTTTGCTTGTTGTTTTTCTTTTATTTTTCATTTAGTTTTCTTATTGATTCGGGTGAGCACCTTGAGGTCTCCTTGGCATCTAGTTACTTTCCCAGTGCATATTTATCTCTGTTGCTGTTAGAGCGTTGTTGTTCCATAAAGGCCCTCTATGATATATCTACCAGATATACCACATCGATTGCTTAAATTGCCAGAGCGAGGGTCAGTGAGGGGCAACCATAATGGCATTGTCACGAAATATATTCTACTAGAATAACACAATTTGTTCAGTAATGTAAACACATTTTGATGCGTGATGAACATGTTTCATTCCATCTCAGAACCCTCGTTATGGCCTGAACCCATTGGCGTGATCACATGTATCGTCCTAACTTGTGAACTTATATGTAATAATTAATGCACCTGTCCGGACCGGATGTCCCATTTGTTTATGAAACGATCTTTCACACGCCGTGATGTAATCGGTCTCTGTGAGACATTATAGATAGACCTCTATATTAAGTGACTTTGGATTTAACTCTATTGCGTCGTAGCTGTGGCCTAATTTGTAGACGATAAAATTATTGACGTCACACACCTGACGATCATTTACCAAAAAGGAAAGGACTGGGTGTAATTTTTCTTGGCTATAGAGGAACGATTCTTACCTCTTCATATCAAATGTCTTTAGTTTGGTATGTTAGTGTCGCACGATAAATAACGATGTTTTGCAACAATGGAAGCTGCGATTGTAAACATGGATTTTATGAAATTTTCCCCTTTTATTCATCTCTTTTAGAAAGATTTTTCTATTCAATTCGCGTTTAATTGCTTTCGGTGGACGATGTTTATGTCAGAATTGTGAAATGAATATAATATACCAAAGCCGTTAACCTGTCTGTTTTTATTATTAAACTTCTAGAGTTTTGAAGATATACCACCGTAACCAAATGTGTTTTAAGCCATATAAGGTTAGGGATCTGGCGAACAACAGAAGTTATTTGTTGGGACAAAGTATGAAACTTTGGAATATTTTTGTGTTATGTAGTATTATGTAACATACGTGCAATATAATAAACTACGTCTGTTCATTACTGGTTCGTCGTTCATACCCATCAACAGCAAAACGAAAATTAAATACCGTACGTAATTTGTGTACGCTCTTTTACGTTTCAGTATTAAACTTTTTCACCCAAAACTGACGACATGAAAACGCAGTATTTGTTAGAAAAAAAACCCGTCTCGCAAGTTCTTCATTAGGATAAAGCATGAAAGATTAAATACATTTATTTATTTAGTCAAAAAGAAATAAATAACCTTTCAAATTGCTGTTTTGGCCATTGGTTTGCAAAAATGTTAACCGTTGGAAATCGTAGGTGCTCTAGGTAAAAATACACAAATTTTACTATGGCGCTTTTTGAGACAAAGGTAACGTGTGAATCGTGATGTATAGTGAGCTCCTATTTTGTTTTTATTTACACTATGCATCTGTCAGATATATCTATCTGCGCGATATGACATAAATTTTCCTATTTTACTTCTGTAGATTAATTAACTAGAAAAAACGACGTAAAATGCAATTTTGCAAGCGCGAGAAGACGTAGGACTACGGTAATGCAAGAAACGAGACGTCGCTTGTGTATGTGACCTATTAACGAAATGTAAACGTCTGCTTCTAAGCGCGCTTTTCATTGGTCGACAGTTACGTAAGACTGCCTTGAACCAGCGTTTTGTTGACCTTTGACGTCTGTGGTTGCAAGCCGCCGTCTACGTTGTGCGCTATGATCGAAGCGCGTTTCGAGTCCGCTATTTGATCGGTATTTTCAGCGTTTGGTCACGTTTATAGAACTGGACAGCGGCTACTGGGAGGTACATTCACACATAGACAGCGTACGTGTTCGATTTTCATTTGTTTACAGTGATTGAATGAGTAAAGCGCCTCCATTTTATCTAGTGCTGGTGCGTATAAACTCGGTCAATGTACTTCGTGGTTACGTAACACAAATTTCCAGGACCTGTCTGGAGATTATTTAACTCGTTCTACGCTAATGTTGAATCATCGGCAATGTGGTCATATGTGGATATATATCCGACGATATTTATTACTTATAACAATGTATGAAATACCAAGAATCACAAAAGCATAACTGCCATAGGCGATGTATTCAGAGTATTATTTCCCATACTTATAGCCCTACATTATGTCGCATTCATTTCAGTAATATGATCAAGTTTATCAGTTGAAAATTCAGTTGTCACATGTCATAGGCTATTACAGGAATGCTCTTTTGACTTATAAATGTCACAGAATCCTCATATTGTCCACGACTACTTGAGATACAAAATGTGTCACAATCATTATCATATAATGCCAGTAGAAAGCAATTTTGTGATTTTTAATTTTTGTGTTTGCAATACATATGACAGTTAGACTGTATTGCCAAGAAGGCAGTATATAGTTTAAGAATTATTATTTTAAGCCATTTTAATATCTTATGTATTAAGAAGACATAGAATAGCCTCAATTTCAGGGAAAGGATAATATATATAAATGTTGAATGAGAACACATGGAAATTACAAGGTACATTTTTTGATAGCATAGCATTTAGAGCATTATAGTAGCACCAAAATTTCACCTTTTTAAAGAGAATTCTTGTTAATGTATAAATTTTCGCTTATTCTTTATTTCGAGAAATCATTCAAGAGATCATTTTGCATATTTTCGTCATGGTTGAGGCATGCGAATACAGATGTATACATTGGTCTATTTTTGTTAATGTTGCTAGATCATGAAAATTTAGAAATTACAAACTTTGAAAGGATGTGATTAGCATCTCCATTTATCTGGAGAGTTATTTTGCGCTATCTTGGTACATGAGTACTTATAACATAAATTATAGCATAAATTATGCGTCTTGTATATTTTGCAATTTTGTCTGAGTACATACAGTAGGAAATCGTTATTAAGAATTTCTAGCAATTGTAATTTGACTCGTACTAAGTTTCAGACATCTGCTTATCTTGAATGTCAAATTATATACTTACAGTAACATAACACATTGCAGAATGGAATACTTTCCTACAACTGGTTTGGTCTTGTGGCAATTTAGGTGAAAATAAAACTATAAAAAGGAAAACATTTCATCTACAGGGCCTGCAATTAAGCATTTTCTAGGCGAACTAACTTCAGTAGACGGTTTATTGCCAATTTCTGCGCTTTCTAAATGATTTTTTCACTTTTGGCCCCGTTTAACAGCGGTGAGTAGCAAGGGACATAATTCATGTCTGTAGAAGAGCTCTGGAATAGAAACTTTAAATATGTTTTTTGCTTGTGACGAGTAAAAAATCATAAAAGTCGGCGAAATAAAAACCAAGCACATTTACAGCATTCCTGATCGGGAGTGTGGGTACTGTATGCTGATCAATATTTACTAAAATTTTCAGTTTGCCATAAGAAAAAAATCCACTGTCGAGTTATTGCTAGTGAAGGTGAGATAATTGAAAGAGCAATGTACTATGTAGTGTACATCATGTGGGAAGATTAACTTGTTACTGAACTTTTTTTATGAAAGAGTTTAAAAGTTACCTTCCTGTTTAAAGGATTATTAAGTATATTAGTGATTACATTACCTGTATAGGTTACCTTTCTGTTTATAGGCATAAAAGTTACCTTTGTGTATAGAAACCTATGAAGTATATAAATGAATACATTTCAGGTATAAGTTGTCACCTTTGTGTTTAGAAGCCTATTAAGTATAGAAATGAATACATTTTAGGTATAGGTTGTCACCTTCGTGTTTAGAAGCCTATAAAGTATATAAATGATTAAATTTCAGGTATAGGTTGCCACCTTTTTGTTTAGAAGCCTATAAAGTCTATTAATGATTAAATTTCAGGTAGAGGTTGTCACCTTTGTGTTTAGAAGCCTATAAAGTCTATTAATGATTAAATTTCAGGTATAGGTTGTCACCTTTGTGTTTAGAGGCCTATAGAGTATATTGATGATTAAATTTCAGGTATGGGTTGTCACCTTTGTGTTCAGAAGCCTCTAAAGTAGATAAATAGTTACATTTTAGGTTTAGGCATAGGATTTGCTGTTGGCTACTTTTATCGCTCTAAATGACAGCCTCATTCTGGTATTATATATACTATACACTGTAGCAATAGCTCTAAGAAGCATATGTTCATGACTGTGGCCTCGAAATGTTAGTGTCAACTTATAAATCATGACCTGTTTACACTTGATGAACATAGGGTTTTAGATACACTTTCCTAACCAATTACAATTTTGCGTGGTGATCCAAAGGTATTCATATGTAGGTTTGTGATGTTAACATATTTCAGCATTGTGACAAGCTTATTGGTTGTGACTTTGGTGCACCGGTTACCAAGGTTACTAGGATGTGGTTGTTACCTATTTCTGTTTTATGGTTTGTACGTAATTAGGATGGCGGGAGAGTGTCAGACACTAGCAGACACTAGGCTGTCACTGTCATTAGTGTCTGCTGATCAGCGCAATATCTCATCTCAAGTTTAACGTATGGACTCATCAAGAGGGGGGGGGGGATTTATGAAGGGATTTTCCTTCAATGGTTTCATATTTTCATCATAAATTATTTGAAATTATGATAGATTTTAAAAATTGTATTACATCAACAGAGTCGTCTACCTTATGTGTTCCTCCAATGACTGCTAGGGTGGGGGTTGGGGTGGTAGAGGTGGGGTGGTAGAGGTGGGGTGGTAGAGGTGGGGTTGAGGGTTAATGCATGAGTAGCCATGTACCTAATTGTGCAGTATATCGAGATGATATATGAATTTTTGTATTACCCTTGTGAGTTGAATGGGATCTACTCTGGATGAAAATTCACTCATTGCCTGTTGTCATGCCCGCTGTGTTATGTATTCTCTGCCATGCCATGACATTAGATCAACATAGGCTTAATGATTGATATGTGATCTCCGACCTCAATGCCAAACTTGCATATATTCACAGAATTTCTGTTTATCACCATCGGCTGCTATATACAGTGTTATACAATTACTGCGGCATATTATTATCATAGAGGTAACCGTCATTTCATTCTGCTTGTAATTCCATTTTTTGTAGTGATTATAATTTTGTATATAGGCGTGGGTTGCCGTGTTAGACATGTCGTAAATACGAAAATACAAAGGTAACAAACACCTTTGTAATAAGGTAATACCTTTTGTAATGATTACACCTGATGAGGTATACTTGATATACGAAAGCTTGTGTTCATCCTTATATAGTTAGTCAACAAGGTGTTACCTTTGTCATTTCGTATTTATAATTTTGTATTGTAATCTGTATTTATAAGACAATTATTTTTATGTATTTATCTTCCCCTTTATGGAACATTTTGATTCCTTCATATCGAGGTTTTCTATATTTATATCAGTAGTCCAGATTTCACTGTCGACTTGTTAAAATTTTATTAGCCTACTTTTATTGATGAATTTTAACATGTTTGATCAGAATTTTGTCATAGTCACGTGACCAAATTTTTTATCCGAGTCATTATTAGCGGATGTATGTGGACAGAGTTTTAGTCAATATACGATAAGGGCCACTATCTATTGCCTACTCCCAGCTTGATAATTAAAACCTGTTGTATGCCACGCGCATATATACACACATATATATATATATATTCTGTACTACTGTAATACTGTATATAATATGTTAAGTTATGCAATCATGATTATTTGACTCAACACAGCTAATAACAAATATATTTTATAACATGCTGTCTTGTCTAGCACTGCGCATGCGCGTAACTACTGCTATCATAGATGGCATAAAGGAGACCATCTGTTAGATTATATAAACTGCGGGTATAAGGTCTATGTCGGGTCATTGACAGAGTGGCACACAAAGGGTCATTTGAATTAAGCCTTGTTTGCAATGAAGTAGAGCCACCTGATTATATAGTTTAGGTAGAGCGTAGGCATTACGTTTACTACTTACATAGTTTCGATAGCTGTATCGGTAGGGGCATAGTGATCACATTGACACATTGATCACAAACTTACATTACTCTATTCATTAAAAGTCTAACTAAGTCTCAATTTACCATTTAAATGACTTATGAAAATAATCAAACTTTTAGAAATCTCTAGTCACCTATGTTCCCCTCTAATAATTACCACTCTTGAAAAAAATACATCCTCAATTTATGAATCCATCTAGGCCTTGATACAAGTCGTATAATTAGCGTCCGAAAATGCCTTAGACTGGAATCATGGTGATTGCTGAAGACATATAGCTGTGAGTCGGTATACCCCATGTATCCTGCTTATTTTCCTTGATTTGGGCCCTTGTATAAAAAATTTCTTTACATGCCTTGGGGTTGGTCTGATGTATGTTACGCATGGCTTCTTATTGCGGATGTTTGGTTTATTAATAATATTATTTCATATTAACAGCTTGGGGAATCAGGATATGAGTTAACGAATAAATATATGTTAGTTTTAAACTATGAATATTTTAATGTTACACCCGTGATTGTAGAGCAACCCATCAAAGATACATTGAAGAAGGTACCTCACGAGAAACAAGGATATCTTCTGTAATCTTAGAATCTGTATCGTTTATGTTGCTAAAATTAATTGTCCCTCTCAAGGTTTCATCCAATACATAGCAAGATTACCAAATAGGTATAGTGGCGGTATGTACAGGTGTAGTTGCCTTGTACGTACTTCGACTTATATCCCCATTTTGATATATTTCTCATTCTTTGTGCAGACTGCTAGAGGAGGCAGGGAACTGCTCGAAGCGCCTCTCGCCCCCACAATCCAACGCCTCAATGCAGTCCAATGGCCTGCCTCTCTCTAGCCTCCCCTCGTCATCCTCCATGGTCATGTACTTGGACCAGTTTGAGGGTGCAGCTACGCCATCTGTGCTGGATATCAAGGAGTGTCTCTCATCGCCAGTGTCCACATCAAGTCCGGCTGACTGTAGCCTCATCGATGAGTTAAAGTCGGAACTACAGGACTCAGTGCCTGGTTAGTGTGGTGTTAGTGGATACTGCGGGCTATTGTGGAGATTGTATGATACCCCATTATAACCAATCCAGAGTAGCACCTCGATCAAGTGCTTAGTAACCTCCTGCCATTTTTTTATGGCACCTGAAACTTCAAATTCCACTATACGTTCTAAATTCTTCACCTATTTGTATTGTATTTGTATGTCCCTCTGAACTCAACTAGACTGTTATCGCTACCTCAACGAGGTCGACTGTACCCCATCTCATGTGTATCGACATTAACGTACAATTAGTCAGCTACTGAACTTGTGACAGGTGTCATTGATCAAAGATATACTCTACAGAGCATATTTTTCGCCGAGTTATGTTTCGCCGGCATAAGAATTTACAGAAAATTTGCCAATTTTTAATTTCGATGGTCAAAAAAAGTGAAAAAATATATATATGATCTTTGTTTATTTCCTCTTATACTTTCTGTCTAGAAATTTCCACCTTTGTCTGTGAATGTCGTTGGCTCCTTGCGCAAACTACCATGTACAGTATTGTTCCAAGTGGATGATTCTACTTCTCTATTTTATCCCAAAAAAGCTAATTATGTGGCTATATTCTCCATCATTCACCTGATGAAGAATGTTCTAACATTCGAAGGCTTGTGATCTATATCTCCGCAGTGAGCCATAAATGTGTTACCACTTAATTTGCTTATATGTGGCTATTAGAAATAGTTTAAATTATCTGGGCATTTTGAGATCCCGATATTGGAAAATTTAAATCTTACTATTGTTACATTTGCAGTTTACGATTTGCCCTACTCTCCCCTACAATCATTGTTTTGGTTACATTTATACATATTCCCTGCCTACTAATTCCCATCTTCACCTTTCTCTGCGTGTTATGTCATCGCCGTGAATGGCATTTTAAGTTATTTTATACATAATTATATTAAAGGTACGAATGATGTGTCTTTCGCAAGAGTTTCACAATTCATCATTACAACTTTGAAGGCACAAAAATGTGTTCAAATCACGGAGGTTCGACTGTAGAAGCGCAACTCGGGTCCACACCTAAGCCTATATAAATTTTTATAGTGTATTTATTAAAGTGTATCGCTGAAAGGACAAATCGGCGAGATCTGTGAATTTTCTATACCGGCGAAAAATATGTACAGTATTTAAATAAACAAGTAAAGGGAACAAGCACCGTAGAATAAAATATAAAATGCAAAGCCTGATTATGGAAGGCCAACAATGGATGTTTAATCATTACAACGTTGTGCTGATGCACACCTGAGTGACTGTACTTTTCCCACTTAAGTATATTTGGTGTACCGAGTTTTATCTGGGTCATAGGTAATAGGGCCGATATATTAACTCTGATAGTCTCTATCATGGTCAATCTAATGGGTGATGAACATAGCACATTTAGCCGTGGTTAAATAATATTAATAATAATAATAGTACATTTGTGTTCGAGGTGCCCTAAAACTAGCATGTCTCTAAGGCGCCTATATACATTTCGTGTGATAACTAATTATATTGCATAACACAATATAATGTACATATAAGTTAAATCATAGCCTAACACAACCCCGTTAAATGAAATGAAATGAAATTCTATTCTAGTGCCCTTCCAACACATGGCAATCAAAGACAATATACTAATTTATGGTTACTATGACTCTATAGAAATGCAAGGAGTATAAGGAATACAAGGAATACAGTTCAAAGTCGAACTCGGTAAAGCATAAGTGAGTCGAGAAAAAAAACATACGGTAAGACCACAGATAAAGAAAAACAGTTCACAAATCTAAAATACAGTTTATAGCATAAAACTGTGAAACTGTGGTCATTTGGATGAGGTCCTAGAGCGCATCTATGATTCCTGCCACATTCAGAGACCATGGAATGGTCCTTTAAAGTTTTGCTAGTGATTGATTTTAGTCCAGTGTTTGTCAGTCTAGATAGAGTATGCCGTAAATACATTGTATTGCCCTTTACTTAGACCAAAATGTCACATGGTCTAACTGCTGCCAGTCTGTCACTCGCTAATGTTCACCAAGCATTTGGTCGATTCACCTACTAAGTATTTAGTGCTGTCAACATGTAATTCTGCAGTTCATGTTCATTATCACTCTGTTTATATTTCATATGATTACAGTCTAGCGCCATTAGCCCGATGTGCGTTGTTCCAGATTTGCGAGTACTCTAGACTGTTGGAATGAGGAATGTAACTTCTATTATTCGTGTTTATTAATCCTGGTATCTGCAATTCCGGCTCCAAACATAATAAATGGTCATAAGTGGTTGCAAACCTTTTTTTCTTACTGCAGTAGTTCAGTTATTTAGAGAATGGCTGCCTCCATCAACATTTGGTAGTTCAACACTGGCTCATATTTACATAGCACTCTTCACCTGAATCGCTAGACTCGAATCACACAAGTGGCAGTAATAGTTAACTGGCGTTCATTTATGTGGCTATAATAGAGATCAGGGCAGCATTAGGTGGGTGTGTAGGACACACTAGAAGTTGAATACAGTCAGTTCGCTGCCGTCTACCGCTAGTTTGATGAGCCGATGAGAGACGAGCGCAGCGTTGGGTTCATCTCACGAGACAGACAAAACAGAAGTTGACCACAGTCAGCTCACTGCCGTCCGTACCGCTAGTTTGATGAGGCGATGAGAGACGAGCGCAGCGTTTGGTTCATCTCACGAAATGGACAAAACAGAAGTTGAATACAGTCAGTTCACTGCCGTCTACGGCTAATTTGATGAGGCGATGAGAGACGAGCGCAGCGTTGGGTTCATCTCACGAGACAGACAAAACAGAAGTTGAATACAGTCAGTTCACTGCTGTCTACCGCTAGTTTGATGAGGCGATGAGAGACGAGCACAGCGTTGGGTTCATCTCATGAGACAGACAAAACAGAAGTTGACCACAGTCAGTTCACTGCCGTCTACCGCTAGTTTGATGAGGCGATGAGAGACGAGCGCAGCGTTGGGTTCATCTCATGAGACAGACAAAACAGAAGTTGACCACAGTCAGCTCACTGCCGTCCGTACCGCTAGTTTGATGAGACGATGAGAGACGAGCACAGCGTTGGGTTCATCTCACGAGACAGACAAAACAGGAGTTGACCACAGTCAGTTCACTGCCGTCTACCGCTAGTTTGATGAGGCGATGAGAGACGAGCGCAGCGTTGGGTGCATCTCACGAAACAGACAAAACAGAAGTTGAATACAGTCAGTTCACTGCCGTCTACGGCTAATTTGATGAGGCGATGAGAGACGAACACAGCATTGGTTTCATCTCAAGAAAAGGACAAAACAGAAGTTGAATACAGTCAGTTCACTGCCGTCTACCGCTAGTTTGATGAGGCGATGAGAGACGAGCACAGCGTTGGTGCATCTCAAGAAACAGACAAAACAGGAGTTGACCACAGTCAGTTCGCTGCTGTCTATCGCTAGTTTGATGAGGCGATGAGAGACCAGCACAGCGTTGGGTGCATCTCAAGAAACAGACAAAACAGAAGTTGAATACAGTCAGTTCACTGCCGTCTACCGCTAATTTGATGAGGCGATGAGAGACGAGCACAGCGTTGGGTGCATCTCAAGAAATGGACGACACAGAAGTTGAATACAGTCAGTTCACTGCTGCCTGTAATCACTTCATCACAAACACGCATGCAATCATGGACAGTATGCGTTTATTTTTATGGACATTACCCTGAACATTACCCCACAATACCCCATTGAGTTTGCAGATTTTTTAAAGACTGCCGAAGACATTTCATGCACGACCAACACAATACGATATCTGATGATGGGACACTTCTGTTAGAGAAATAATTAGGAATTTCTAACACAGCACTGAAGAGAGATTTATTTAAAGTCCTCAATAATCGCGTGAAATCTCTGCCCTTTTCCCCAGTGGTTCTGACTGGATATTCATTAGTCCCAGTGAATTCGTTTGGAACAATGCCATTGCGACTAATGGTGCTTGTCTATATATGATAGTATTTTTCTATGCCGAATGACTTAATCAGTTAACTAGTGGTACTTAACAAAATCCAGCGTCCTTTTACTTTATACATAGTATAACTGGTGGAGGTGATAATTATGGCTCTATTTATGAATTAATTGTCTAGTTTCGCTCTCAAGCAATCTGTTTATTTTCCCTGCCAACCCAACGAGGGTTAATGTAGTACACCGCGCGATGATATTTAATTCAGCAGTTCAGTACATTGTCTGACGGTAGCAGCAGCAGTGAACAAAGATAAAGTTGTCAGACTAGACAGGACTAAGCATTGTTAATGTGTCAACAGTAGTCTGCTCGAGCTCCCCTCCCGCAGTTGCACTACCCCACACGCAGCACGCAGCAGGCAGCTTGCACCATGCAGCACGTTGTATGGTAGGGAGAGTGGAGTGAGTGGAACAATGAACAATGAAACGAGCCGTGGCTTGAGTGTGGTCTCGCTGATCGCTTTGTGAACTGTCACTCTGTGTGTAACGCATCGCCCGGGGATATAGACAGTTTTTGAGACAGTTTTAACGCACCTGCTACAAACCAGCCTTCTATGTATGTAATGTTATGATAATAATAGTCCATCAACAGTCCCCGCTACACTCTTCTATTGTACCCACCCATCATCTCGTTTCGCTGTTCCTCTCTCCGAGTACGAGAACGTCAGTCTACGCCATACGCTACTCTATGTCATACACTCTATGTCATACACTACACTGTGTCATACAGTGTATGTCATAACACTAGTCTATGTCATATACGCTACCCTATATCGTACGCTACTATGTCATACACCACTATATGTCATATGCTACTCTGTTATACACTACTCAATGTTCTACACTACTCTGTCATACACTACTCTATGTAATACACTACTCTATGTCATACACTACTCTATGTCATACACTATATGTCATACACTACTCTGTCATACACTACTCTATGTCATACACTACTCTATGTCATACACTACTCTGTCATACACTACTCTGTCATACACTACTCTATGTCATACACTACTCTATGTCATACACTACTTTATGTCATACACTATATGTCATACACTATATGTCATACACTACTCTGTCATACACTACTCTATGTCATACACTACTTTATGTCATACACTACTCTATGTTATACACTATATGTCATACACTACTCTGTCATACACTACTCCATATCATACACTATATGTCATACACTACTCTGTCATACACTACTCTATGTCATACACTACTTTATGTCATACACTACTTTATGTCATACACTACTCTATGTTATACACTAATCCCGATCCTCCATCCAGACAAACTAGGTCACGTATAATGACGACGACGACGGCGGCGGCGTCTGTGTCTGGTCTAGGAATATTATTGGTATCTCCCTGAGCAATAAATAATAAATGTCTACCCAATAACACAGCTCAATTACTTGATTCAGTAGACGTGACGTTTTCTGGTTTTATGATAGTCATACTTGGTCTGTGAATAGTGGACCCAGACACTGACAGTAAGTGGACATAATTATACTATGTTGAAAATTGAGGAATCTATGTGTGGTAAAGATCTGTCCAATGAACCCAGTATGTAAATAGTGGACACTGCCGCGGTGGACGTTTCTCATCAAGGCTGTTGACGTCATGATCCCGTTTATCGCCAGTTACGTACCTATCTAACCGCCTAACATACTAAAACAGTATGCGAGCAGTAAAAGACAACCTGCGTCAATGTAGGTTAAGTGTGTATTAACTATGTCTACTGTTGTGGTATGGTCTAGATGTTAGGCAGTCTCAATAAAGTGTAGCTGTTACAATAATTGCCCTGGGTTGAATTGCAGTATCCTCTGATCATTTTTCTCTTGAATCATTAAAAAAATTACCCCACCTCTCGCGGTATATTTTATCGATACTCTTTTGTCGATACGTCCTTCAAAATGGGATGACGCCAATTTTTTTTCACGAGACGTACCGCAAAAACGGGAATTTAAAACCATGTCGCTAATGTACGAACAGTTTGTCATTTTGCAATCATGTGACTTTCGCACATCTCCATTTAGAGCCTATCACTCATGATAATATTTCGTTATCAAATCACAGTAGCTATAATATGTGTTATATACACACACACAGATACATACACGCACGCACGCACGCACGCACGCACACACACACACACACACACACACACACATATACCGTATATACTCACAAG
>WURV02168739.1:0-14597 GCA_011762755.2 Epimenia babai
GAAATCAATTTGGCGCAAAAAAAAACCATTTGGCGAAATTTTTGGCTCAAAAGTTTTAATATCCAGTGTGAACACTGGGTACACTATAATCTTGGTTGAGAGATCATAACAATAATTATCTAATACCGTGGAGTTAGTCTCTATGGCAGGCTATGGATGCAATGGAATACGCGGGAATTGAATGTTGATATTTTTCATTTGTTAAAAACCAACTTTCACCTAATTTTTACATAATTTCCATTTAGTCAACTTCCTTTTTAACAAGTTACTTCTGTGTAATTAAGGAGTACGGTCTAAATTTAGTTGATGCATGGTAATGTCTACTAGCAATGATCACTGCACTATCTAACAACAAATGTATATGGGACATGGTTTTAGTGGTTTTGTGCTACTTGGTGGCATTGCAAGACTAATGAATCACTTATGAATTTAGAGAATGTAAATTATTTGAAACATCTAAGAATAAAACACTCAATAAACTAAAATTTTGAAGTAATTCAACAATGTTCCTTTATTGTGTCAAATTGTGGATTAACACCTAACACAGTGGAACATTAGTGAACAGGGGAGATAACTCCTCTTGTTCAGTGAGTACTGCACAAGGATAGCAATGACAGAAATCGCAGAATCGCTTTCCAAAACGGAATCCATGTCGTGGGCTCATTTCATTAACATGAATGTTACTTTTTGACATATTGTTAATGCTTTGTAATTCTACATCGTTGAATTACTTTGAAACTAGTTTTTGTTCATTCTTCAACCGTTCAACCAAATTTCAACTCTCAAAACACGCGTGATTCAAAGCATAAGTCCTGCCTTTAATCAGGCATCACGGCATATTCACTGTTATGTACGCTTGCGGGTCGATCGTTTATTGGTTAGCAGACGATATAGCGCGTGTGAACACGCTAAACGGCAGACGAAACAACCGACATCTCATAAACGCGGAAATAGACGAGATTTCATAGAAACCAGTTACAGTATTAAATAATGTTGTCCAAAAATTCACTAAAGTTGGCGACAAAATCATCTAAATTGGCTTGTGTTAGCCAGAATGGTAGCACGAGTAAAGAATTGCGCTCCTGAAATGAACGGTATTCGGAAGTCACGTGTCATTCAAAGTACGGACGAAGTGAATAAATGGCGGATGCCAATCCTGGTGCCGGCACCAGTAGTAGTTGTAACTTAACTTATCCAGGCCAAAGTTTATTTTACGAAAAAGCCCAACAAAGTCGAAAAACCACTTACAATAATGGCCACTGGTCGATGTACACAATTACCAGATGATCTTTATAATGATGACAACATGTTAATTGTAAACATTGTAAGCATTCTGTGGACAATGTGCAAATAGATACTATAAGAGATCACTTGAAATAAAAAACATTTAGAAGCTAAAAGTATTAATCATTGAAAAACGTTCACAAAGTTCAGATTCAAGTGATGCAGCATGCCTGCTTCAGCATACTAGTAGGTAGTGCTCACTAGAAATAGAAGTGCATTATAGTTATTTTGTACAACCCTTAAGTATTGTTAATGATGTAGCATTGAATTTTTAGTTTAATAAAAAAACGGGGAAAAAAGGGATGTGCAATTTAAAAAAAAGGAATTTTAGATTTTTTCCTGGAAAATCATTGGCTCTACGTTTCCTTGCACCAAAAAGTATGAAGTTAGCTGAAGTTAGCTACTGTAAGCTCATAAAGCAAGTTCCAGATACAGAGCACTCGGCAACATTGTAGCCACAATATTCATTGCTTTCATAAGAAAATTACCATAAATCCTGTAAATATGTTAGTTCTGATGTTTGGTATACAAGATATAAATAAAACTCAGCGTTTGGCACATGTATCAATGAAGGAGTTAGGTGCGATCACAAATAGCGATTGATTTTTTATTCTGGATGATTGTTACTAATATTATAAACCGCACGAGGCCATGCAAAAAGTTTCATTGCCACTAATAAACATGCACTAATACAAGGTCTCTTGTACAGCGTATGCAGGTGAGCGGAGCAGGGAAGAAAGAGCACAGCGCAGTACAATATGTCAAACAATATATAGAAAAGTTCTGCGAGGTACAGCAAAAGGTGTACTGCTTACTGTAGCAATGTAATTTAATGTGCTCAATGCCATTTATATACGTAGGTGAAACATCACGATGGTACCAGCAAACATGAGCACTCTGGAATTAACAACATAAACTTTACAAAGTGAGGGTTAGAGCAATCATATCGGTGATGTAAGGTGTTTGTTGCCTACATTACTGTTCAGGAACAATCTATCTGGAAGTTGCAATTACTTATCAGCTATCAGAGGCGCAATAAAATACATTAGCCAAAATAACCAGAGGGGAGAGTTGATACAAGAAAGGTCAAGAAATCATTTGATGAGTCCGAACAAGAAAATATCATGGAAAATACCCTTAAAAGCATCAGTTATTTGTGGTTGATCTCACCACACTAAAAGAGAGTGGAAAATACCCATGAATAGTTCGGTATATTTGTGGTTACATAACCATACTAAAACACAATGGAAAGTACCCATAAAGGTATTAGTTGAATGAATACGGGCTTCTAATGGATGCGCATTAATGATACAGACTGACTCGAGTATATAACTTACTCTTCTAGCTGCTCCTGCCAACAAAAAACCCAGTCTCCACTAATGCTAATAAAATTTGTAATTTTTTATTCAGCGCATCGTCAGGAGCAAGGTCACGTTCAGCTGTGCTGTACAAGGTTGATGATACATAGGAGATGAGCTAAAAGTCTATATAAACAGTGCAAAAGTATAATGAAAAACCAAAATAAGTTTATATTTGGATACAAAAGGAAAATGAATTATGAATAAGCGTGATAAAATAGGTAAGTATACTGAGCAAAGGTGAGGTGGTCGATGATGGTTGATGTACAGGTGATAGGAAGACTGTTACAGTACATCGCCGATGGGTGATCAGATGGTGCACACCAGTGGCGACGATCTCTCTGTTGATGCCAGGTTGGACCCGCCTGATATAGCGTAGATGCATGTGGTACTCGGGGTGGATTACAATACTGGTTTAGATAACTTTCGGGACAGCAACCATATCTAGCTCTTCCCATCATTAAATTTAAGCATGTAACAAACCATGCACCCTTTGATCTCATCGACACATGACATCATTGTCTCTGATATTATTGAGATATCAGCTATACAGCAGGTATAGATATGACTGTCATCAGCATACTGATGGAACCGCAGGCAGCGGCACTTGATGATGTCACCTAGAGGACCAATAAGAAGAGAAAAAATAACTGGCCCAAGAATGGAGCCTCCAAGTACTCCGCATTTGATTTGAATGGAAAAAAGTTCTCGACTATAACAGATACGAACTTAGAGCAATCAGAAAAGTATGACGTGATCCACCACTGTAGGATATTGCTGTAAATACCGTAGTGCATCAGAATGGAATAATCTACGGTATTAAAGGTGGCAGATGTCAAGCAGCATGTCATTGTACACTCATAAAATGGCCGTCTCGGTGCTGCGCTCGTGTCTGTAGGCCGATTGAAAAGTTTCGCAGAGGTGATTGTCATAGTTGGACTGAGTGAGCTTGTCGCATAGGGCACATATTTCTGATATCCATGGCAGTTTAGAGAGAGGGCGATACTGGGAGAGTTCGTCGCTCTTTAATGAAGACTTTGGTATGTGGCAGATAACGTAACTGATGATTTCCATAACAGAGGGAACATATTACTGACTAGGGATGGGTTGACAATATGAGAAGTACTGGGAGCGATGGTTTGAGAATGAAAGCAGAGAAGAAATTCAGCAATTGGATCTAACGGATCGGATTTACGCGAAGATATATAGCGAGGCTGCGAGAGACATAATCGACAGTAAATTCCAAGAAAGAAGTCAGTCTTTGTAAGACTCTCCTTGGGGGCGGATTGCTGGCTGGTGACAATTGGTTAATTTTATCAACTTTGGTGTCAAATTTGTTCAACATAAGTGGGCCAGCCTGTAGTTAGTCTATGTCAAGATACCGCCGCTCAACATAAGTGAGGTAGCCTGAAGCTTTGGGGGCAGTTAGCCTAGTTACAGCGTTTCACTGGAATCCTAAAGATCCTGGTGCACATCCCGCTGCAGCCAGTATGCTACCGGTGGCATTTGTTGACTAAAAACATCATCCCATGCAGTGAGACTATGTAATAGCTTCTTGGATCATACACGGCCTCCCGTCAAATGCTCTCTAAATGGCACTTCTCCAGTATGTCGTTATCTCATTGTAAATAGCCACCAACAATCAAAGACTTAGTGAAGTATGTGACCTATGTAGACTGTCTAGGAGTTTGGAAGCAGTTGCCTAAGTAAACTAAGGTCAATCGTCTGCCCACACTTCGTGGGTTTGTCAATATGGTGTTTTCCCTATTCCCCTACCTAATTTTAATCAAGCTAATCCATTTGTGGTATAACCAGAGGCTAGCTTTGTCAAGGATCAATAATGGCCCAGACAATAAGGTTATCCCCAGTCTATTGGTACATATTACTACATACATAACCTATAATTAGTTAATATCCAAAATCAATTCAGAAACTGGTCATAATCATAGCGTTGACTACCTCTTTGTGGCCCTTGCAACGGCAGTTAATTAAACATAATGAAAGGATCAGCCTCACTGATGAGAGGTGTAGAAAATATTGTATAGAAAAACTAACTGATCTGGGTGAACAGTTGACCTTTGAATAAGTCATATCTGTAATATGACAAAGAAAAATAAATTTGTCATAATGTAAGATCAAGATGCAGCGATGGAGGTTTTGAGATTTTTATTGACAAAAAAATAATTAATTATTGAATAAAAAATGCAACCAAGAAACAAAATCAAACATTGCAAAGAAAAAAGTGAAAAAGTTTAGAATTTGGAAAATAAAAAATAAAACAATAGCGCAGGATTCATCTGTCATATCCAAAGCTTTTCAAAGAAGTTTTTGCAAAATAAATATTGGCAGAAATTACCTATCACTGATCGGATGATACTCAGAATAAATTTAAATAAGCATAACAGAAGAACCGTATCTTCAAAGTAGTAAAGTGGGTTTCGAGAATATAATTTTCGAGTGACAATACAAAATTCAACAAGAAGTCTGATCGGAATAGCTTACCGAGCGTAAGCTCATGTGAGCTAAAAACAAAGATCGAGGAAGATTACTCACAGTACGAGTCAAACCAAGGAATATAATAACCATACAAATAGGCCAAATAAAAGAACACAACCTCAACTACAGGCCGGATAAAGTAAGGTAACCTCAAGTATAGGCAAAATAAATTAAAATAACCTTAAGTACGAGATAGATAAAGGAAGATAATCCCAAGTACTGACCACATTGAGAAAGATAAATTTAAGTGCTTACATAGTACATGAATAGTAGACATTCTAAAATCAGTGGTTTCACTATTGTAGATGGTACGTGAAACTGGACATGTCGACCTATTCGAGTTTTTTCCTTAATAGAGAGCGAATGTGTTCATGTAGATCATGCATCTGTAGATGAATGCTGTTATAGACAAGTAGATTTATTGGAAGATTATCCAATCATATATCGGGTGAATTATGTGGTCATAGTTAATCTACCAGAAGGGAAACAGGAAACAGGGGCAGTAAACGAAGGTAAAAATAACTTAGCCCACTAAATCAAGCACATTCCAACACTTAGCGCTGTAATCCAACATGTTTCCTATTAAATGCATGCAGGTGTTGTGGTTAGGGAGGTTTTCCACTAACCCTAAGGGCAATGATAATAACAGGAGATATCAACTAATAAATGAACAAACAGATTAGTGAATGAATTGAAGTTAGGATCTCCAACGATTTTTTGCAACTACTGGCCTTGATGTTCTTGGGTTACCAGAATATATTAAGTGAGTCGGGGTGTGGTCTCTCTAGCGGGTTCAAATCCTGTTGATACCGTAATCTTAGGTTTTCAGCATTGTATATTTACTAATATCGAGACTCCCAGACTTTCAGCGTCACCCCATCATTTCTGTTACATATTTATCTTGTGTACTAGATTGCAGGCAAGGTCCTAAATGTATGAGCGAGTATCACGGTGTGAAATTTGAAAGCAGGGCACACAGGCAAGTTTGTATTTTAGAAGGGCACTCTTATGGTATTTTCAAAAACATACAAGAATATTACATATGATTAAACTTAAATATTTTTTATTGTGTTATGAAATATAATTGGTTATTTCATATCGTTTCATTTCATTTAACTGTTGTGTTAGGCTATGATTTACTTAGATGTACTTACTATTGTGTAATACAATATAATTAGTTATCACACAAAATGTATATAGGTGCCTTAGAGGCATACTAGTTATTAGGGCGCCTCCAAAACAAATGTATCATTATTATTATTATAAATTACATGCCCTGCAATATTAATGCAAACTTTTGTTTACAAAACGATAGTGGATTATGGTCGTATACAAACAACACTATATTACAACTATACCTCGTTAGGTACAATAAGTGAATAGTGGCGATCGGAGGTATATAATGGTGGACGACCAGGGAGAGAGAAGCAGAAAATAATATGATAAATAGAATAATAATACATATAATAAATTAAAATATTCAGTTATGACCCAGTGAGACTGGGGTACAAAATCTCCTAAGCTCATTAAAACCACGGAAACATTTGACTTTGTTCTCACTTTGTTCCTATCTATAGATAAATCATTAGTGTTGACATAGTTTATAAAATTCCGTTACACGTCAATCGCTTCCTACTCTGGACCAACAGGTGATTGGCATGTAGATAATCAGACTGATTGAGTAGATCTATTACCCAAACTAACCTTGCTGAAGTTTAGTGATACAGTAAGACGCTGATGAATGCGCCATTGCCTGTCTCAGTACATGCCTACCATCAAACACGAGCCAGTCTCTTTGCTCTCTATTGTTACCAATATTTTAACTTTCACTTAAAAGGAAGTACCAGATTACATAGATCTGTTACCCAAAGTTACCATACTAAGTTTGCCGATGCAATGAAATACTAAGCTAAGCAGTTGGTCGAATGGTAGAAGGATAGGACTCATAACCGAAAGGTCGCGGCTTCAAAACTGCCCACCAGTCGAATTTTCTACGATGATCCTCAGCAAGTCATTTATCCCCAATTGCTGGAGTAAACCAGTCTCCAAAATGGGGAGATGCTCGATATTATCCTTGGCGGAGTGATATGCGAGTGTCGAAGGTATTATATATGCGATGAATAGCTGCCAAAAAGTTTCAATGTAAACCGCATCTGAGAACCTTTATTGGCTAATATTGGCGGTCTATAAATGTTGTACTTTACCTTTTACTAATGAATGCGCTGTAATCTAAGTACATGCCCATCGTCCAATATACACCAGTCTGTTTTTAACCCGTGGTCATCCAGAAGCTTCCTCACTTCATACCAAATATACAGGATTCCATTATCTACTAATGGTTACTAATACCCAGTAATAAAACAGCTTTTACACCTGCAGGTCTGAATATCACCATGAGTTAGATGTGTCCTCTTACTTGAATATGAAACAAAATATCTACCAAAAAAACAGCGAATAAGTACCTATTGATCCCAATGTATGCTCTTAAAGAGAAAAACATTACCGAGACTCGAGAATTTGTTAAGTGTAAGCAAAACATATCTTTGAGAATTGCAAAATATAAACAAAGTCGGAGTGTAAACAGTGTTTTACAGAAACATGGCATGCAAACATCACGGGCTGCTATTCTGGTATACTGTTAATACAATAGTGTTGCAATAATGTTTAATATTAAATGTTGCTCCAGGATTCTGCACGTAGTCACATTTATTGTTAATAATGGTAAAATATATAATTTTATTACAATAATTAGATTTATGACACAATATTTACATAGGGGAGAATATGGTTAGTATAAGGGATTAAATCATAGGAGCTTACTCCTAGGAGATTTACTTAAGTTTAGTAGATAAAATGACTTAATGATTGTTTCCATTTCAATGGGGGTTTACTTGATGGGGTAGAATTAGAGAGGTTTACTCAATGTCTGCACTCCAAGACTGGGGGGCGACATCAAAAATATAAAGATGAACATCAACAGACCACGACTTTGTCTACCTTCAAGAAACTCAAGCCTTTCAAGATACTTCCGATATATAAAATGATCATAACCATGCCGAATACGGAGAACGATTCGTCTCGAAGTGGATTATTGTCATTTTATTGTCCCACTTTTTCCATCCGTTGGCACGACGTATTATTGTGTGTGGTGGCCCGATATAGTTGTTACAATGCTCACGTTCTTAGCAAACGAGGGAATATACAACCACTCGAAATTAACACCAAGTATGTGAGCATTATCTGCTGCTTTCATATTACCGCTAAATAACCTGATAATTGTGGAATAATGTGTAGCCATGTAGTTTATGGCGGTCATCTCTAACGTTGGTCACCACTCATCAGCAACAAGTGCATCTGGCTATACCGGTGATGGTAGATGTGTTGAATAGTAGAGACTGTAGTCACCCACTCACCTCTGCAATCTTAATGAACCGGCCACGGGGGTTCTGCTTAACATCCAGGTAAAAGCGCTTTGACTGGATTTGAAGAGACCTGGTGGCCAGCTCCTCCTCGTGCGCATTGTTCGGGTCTGAAAACATGAAAATAAGCGAATTCTCACATACAATTAGTCATAAAAACTAACATCCAAAAATAACTATTTAAGAGGCCTCAAGACCAAAATACAATGGATTGATGGATTGATGGATGGATTGATGGATTGATGGATGGATTGATGGTTTGATGGATGGATTGATGGTTTGATGGATGGATTGATAGTTTGATGGATGGATATAAGGATGGATGGCATTAGCTCAGGTAAGCTCAATATGGAAAAAAATAAACAAAGTAGAATGACACATGATGCTGCCATAAAATAACCTGAAAAAGACCAACCCAAGATCAATGTCTACCAAATGGCAAAGTAATGCTCCAAGAGGTGTGTAAGAAGTTTCTTAAACTCTTTCAGTTACACACTCCAACAGAGATAATACCCTTCTAGAATACATACCACTATGGTCACTACACCTGAAATTCTTATACATGGAGTGCCTATTGGTGCATCTCTGTAAATATTGATGTACTCATTGTACAATGACATTATTTTCTGTATATATATGGATGAATAAAATGAACTATTTACATATCAAATATATATCGTTGCATGTTATACATAGCAATCAGCTAATATACAGGACTTACACATGGTACCTATGAATTAGTTGTATTCATCCCGCACTGTTATTCAACCATTCTTTTCGTCGGCCAGTACTGTAATGATGATTAGTATCTACAAAGCCTAAGGAATCACCCTCACTATCAGAATCACAAACAGGAGTATGAGAAAACGTCTAATTATTCATTCACAATTTTTTCCGCATCGCTAGTAGCATCAAGACTATAAGCTCGGCCATTATTAATAAAATCAAAACTACAGTTCAAAAATCAACCCTACCGACACTATTCCGAATACCTTGCCATTAATTTTATTGGAGCCCTAATCCAATGAAAAAATCTATCACAATCACTCTAAAGCAAAAGCCGGGGATTCCCCTCCGTTTTTAATAGCCACTAGATTGGGTGACATGGGTGCCTTGGAACTTATCAATACACAATATTACGGTCAACTCTAGATGATATGTGCGCTGAAAAGGTTAAGGAAAAATATATTAGCAGAAATTACTGTCCAGACGATGCCCAGAACAAACCTGCTTAAGACCAACCCAGGTACAAAGTCTGAAAAATGACAATTGTCTTGGCAAAGCGGTTTAGGAAGGATTTTTTTAAGAAAATGTTAACAATGGACAGACAAACTGATATATGCGAAAAAAGGTCACATAAGTTTTCAGATCCCTCATGTATACTTTGTCTGGTGTAGTAATCGTAAAATCTTTGAGTCTAAATAGTTCATATCAACTTATGGAAGTATACAGTATTCATCAAAAAGTTTGCACAAAAAGTAAGTAACTATAGAATTTTTATACCCCCTCAACCACGCAGGTGCTCTAAGGTGGTTTACAAAAACACCTTAGAATTTTATGCGCTAGTTAAAAACAAGGTTCATATAAAAATAAAAATTCATTATGTAAATAAAAATACAAATTTGTTCAATTAATGCATGGACAGAGATAAATAAGACAAATGATCGCTGAAGAACAATGAAATTTGTTAAATGTAGCGGTTTCAACAAAAGAGGTTTTTCAAAAGGTTTTAACATGAAAGTTGTTTGCATTGAACTTATACGGTAAACTTGCTATGACACGTTAGAATCCAGTTATCATGACTGTCTTTGTATCTCCAACATACTTCTGCCTAGAATGAAAAATACGAACATTTCAGCTTTAACAAATAATACTCTGTTGCGTGCAAATTATAAATTGTATTGGAAATCTAATCAAATTGTTGAAAAAATAACATTATGACCTTTTAAAAAAAAACTGGCATGAAAATTTGAGCCTAAAAACAAAATAGCATGCCAAAATATGTTAAAAGAAGTGTAAATTGTGATATCAATTTTAACAAATAAACCTGTGGCTTCACGAATTTCTGTGGTAGTTTCTGTAGACATATTGATTTAAGAATTTAGAACACAATCAATTCATTAAAATGGCATGGAGGCTGGCATGGAGGCTGGCATGGAGGCTGGCATGGAGGCTGGCATGGAGGCTGGCATGTAGGACTGGCCATGTAAGGCTGGCAGGAAGGTTGGCCATGTAAGGCTGGCAGGAAGGTTGGCCCTGTAGGGCTGGCAGGAAGGTTGGCCATGTAGGGGCGGACAAGGAGTGCGGCATGGAGGCTGGCAAGGAGGGCGGCATGGAGGCTGGCAAGGAGGGCGGCATGGAGGCTGGTAAGGAGGGCGGCATGGAGGCTGGCAAGGAGGGTGGCATGGAGGGCGATATGTAGGCTGACAGGCACTTAAACGATGTGATTTATACAACATTTAATAGTCTAATATGGTAGAAAAGTTGACAATGTGACGTGCATTAAATTACCACACTGGCTATTCTGTTGAAAGAACCTCAGTATTAAAGTAATTGTCATCGGCATTCATCCGGCATTCACAGTTTGAAACTTTTTAGTCAGAGAATGTTGAGGAAAACATTTGGATTTTTAACACTTATTGATATCAGGTGGTAAAAAATCTGAATCACAATTTGTAATGAACATAATGGGAGGCTATCTGCTGAACTAATTATAATAAAGTAGTAACTAATTAATAAAGTAGTAACAGGTATATATACTATGCTCCAATATTTATTGGATTAAATTAATTTAAGTTATAAAAATTGGTGAAAGCGTTACATCATTCCATATAGAGATGAATTTATGACTTGGGTACCAAAATGGTAGAAAAGTAATTATCCTCGACCCTGTGTCCGCATTTTAATATAGAGCAGCACAATCGATTAGAAAAAATTTATGCATCTAAATGCACGGGAGAAAGCTCGTCCCTATAGCTCAGTTGGCAAAATACCTGACCAATCACTTGGAGTTTGTGGGTTCGGCTCCCACCAATAATTAAGGTAATTTTTCTGCGTATTTTTCCAGTTACAGTTCTAGCTACAATAGCTATCCAATAACATTACGTATAGCAAGCAGTTACACAAGAAATGTAAATATACAAGGCGAGAAACATTACCCCACTTCCCAACTTCAACATATCTAGATGAAAATCTAGATCTAGCTACCAGGAGTATTGCGTGGACGTTACGTCGGATGAATGTAAATAACATTACCGACTCCTGTTAGTATATAACGTTTATAACATTACGCAACTACATACAAGACTTGGCTGCCAAATGATAAATGCTTGAGTTTAGTGTCTGTTGATGCCTCTCCACAAATTGACGATATGGGTTCTCCATGTTAGCCATTTCACAAATGCGACAAATACAAAATTTATACCTTTTTTCACTAATATCTGCAATATTATGTACTTTGTCTAAAAATGTTACCTTTGCCATCTGTAAAAATTCTCTAAAATTGATTTCAACAAATATTAATCAAGACAAAAGACCAAAAAGGCCTCAAGACGCTCACCTGAAAAAAAAAGATAAAAAAAGAAATAAAAAGAAAGGAGGTCATATTGATATTAGAAAGAGAAGACAAGGAGACTGCTTGATATCAAAAACAAGAGGCCAAAGAGACCTGGCAATACCCATTACAATACTGAAACAAAACAATAGGCCGAAGAGATCACACAATACCCATTACGAAACCGAAACAGGATAAGAGGCAAAAGACTCGATAATACCCGTTACGATACTGAAAGAAGACAAGAGGCCAAACAGACCCGAAAATAACCATTACAATACTGAAACTAGACAAGAGGCCAAAGAGATCCAACAATAACCATTACGATACCGAAACAAGAGGCAAAAGATACCTGACGATACCCATTATGACACTAAAACAGGACATGAGACCAAAGATCTCCATGAAAGCCAAGAAAGCCATCTTGATATCAGAATGAGAAGACAAGGAGACTGCTTGAAATCAAAAACAAAAGGCCAAAGACACCTGATAATACCCATTACGATACTGAAACAAGACAAGACGCCAAAAAGACCCGACAATGTCCATTTTGACACTAAAACATGAAAATACAGATCTGTGGATAAAACCTAGGCTGAAATCACATCTAATTGCTAAAACAGATATGCCATAAACAAATTTGAATATCTGGCAAATGGCAGACCTTTGCGATAAGGATTTTCAAATTAGAAAGTCGATAGGAATTACCCATCTTTGCTCCCGTGACGAGATGCTAACCCACGAACAATATCCGCCATTTATCAGACCCCTGCGATAAGCAGTTGTTGAGAAGTTTTTTTTAAGAAAATGTTCGGAAAACATCGGATGGATGGATAGACAGACGGACGGAAGGATGGACAAACTCCGAAAAGCTCACCGAGCATAAGCTCAGGTAAGCTAAAAATATGTAGGAAAAATGAATTGGGATGAACTGAAGCAAGATATTTAATTGGATGAAAAATTCACATTCTTCTGTATTCTGTCATATTAAATTCAACGCATATACTGCTGTATAAGATGGACTGGCGGTGTAATCAAGGTACTTCGACCAGTGACAGAGATAGTAACAGATAAGATAAGATACCATACTGAGCAGCCTGCAGTTAGTTCTACTTTTATAGATTATGAAAGGTGCCGCTAATTGCATATACAGTTACCTTGTATTGTGGATGAATACCACTCGCAGTGAAAAACCAATGGAATGCATAATTTTGTCATATAATTTGTCAAATGCAAGTTAACCTAGGGAGTAGAACTGAGATTGATCAAATTGTTTTGGTACCTTGTACGATCTAGATGTCATCGCAACCATGCAAAAGAATGAAGTACGACGCGTTGAAAGAAAGTTTAAAGCCACCAAAAACACCAACACCGCCCAAGTTGCTCGACAATTTTATTGGCATAAATAAGAAATTACAAGATTGGCAATGTCATCATTTAAAAGGTTACCGAAAAATGAAATGTGCGAACAGAGTAAATAGCCAATTGAACAAGATACAATTAGATATCTAGGTGGGTGCATGGGCATTGTGAAAACGTCAGTTTGACTTTAAGTTTCATGTGACTAATATCGTTAAAGACACATTGAGATCTGAGAAAACCAACAGGACAGTGATTCCAGGAGAATTGATGTGATTATTATAACCACTGGGTGTGTCATTAAATAAGCCATTTGAGGACTGCATGCGTAACACCTGGAATAATGGATGGCTTCTAGAGATCAAGGGTAGACCGCGGCTGGAAAAACACATGCCATATCTTCGCTCGCCCACAGTTTGCCAGCGGGTGAGATGCTTGGAATGTGATTGATCCGAATATCACCTTTAGATTGTTCAAAAAGTGCTCGATGAAAACAATTCTATGGATGGTACCAAGGATGACATTCTGCAGGAGGATGATGTCATTCCGTCAAATGAATTGGCCAGCAGTATGGATCAGAAGGCTGGAGAGGAAAATCCTTATAATAATCAAGTGCTAAGTTGTGGGAGTTATTTAGAGTCTCTTGATAGGACTCTTTAAATTTTAGACTGAAACGGGGGTATATACAGTGCACTGAAAAGATAATGGGCACATAAGTTGCCATAGGACTGTTAAATTTAAATTTCTGACTTAAACGGCGATATATATGGAGGACTGAAAAGATAATGAGAAGGTAAGTCGAGAGAGGACTCTAAAATTTCCAACTTAAACGGAGGTATATATGGTCCACTGAAAAGATAATGGCATATAAGTCGAGATAGGACTCTAAAATTTCCAACTTACGTAAACGGCGGTATACTGTAGACGGGGTTATTTTCGCCGGGGTTTATTTTCGCCACTTCTTAATTTTGGAAATGTTCGCCGGGAGTTGTTTTCGCCGAAAATTTTTTAAATTTTAAATCTAAATAAAATCGCAATTTTTATAACAACTTCGTTGTTTTGTTCACTTCCGTAATCACACCCACTTGCTATTATGTTCGTAGGATAGTAGCTACTGTTGATCCGCAA
>WURV02168750.1:0-14594 GCA_011762755.2 Epimenia babai
ACGCAGACCTGTCTATCATGCGAAACGCTACCTGGCGCCTGCGGACGACGATGTAGTTTGAAATAATTATAGTCTCATTTAGAAGACGACCCCCACTTTGAATCTAAGTTTTTAGTGAAAAAAGGTCGTCTTGTAAGTGAGTATATACGGTAGTTGTGGGGCTCTAGTATTTATAAAACTCGGTGTACTGTATTTAAAGCGTGTGTACGACCTTGAAACCTGCACATGCAAAACGAAGTAATGAAGTTCACGTGATCACCTAAATGTAACCCTGAAGGGTCGATTAAGCAGACGAAATGCAGTCGTTAATGGTATTACAAGCCTTGGTATCTACCTGATACACGCTTGCTCTCGAAATTTAACTGGTTATTTGGTTCGAAGACATTTTTCCTCGCTGGGTAGTAGCCTAATTAAACACAGTGCCGGCAATTGCAGATTTTTATGGAATCGATTACAGATGTTTAAGGAATCGATTACAAATGTCTAAGGAATTAGTTACAGATGTTTAAGGAATCAGTTACAGACGTTTAAGGAATCAGTTACTAATGTTTAAGGAATCGATTACAGATGTTTGAGGAATTAGTTACATATTTTTAAGGAATAATTACAAATGTTTAAGGAATCAATTACAGATGTTTAAGGAATCAATTACAGACGTTTAAGGAATCAGTTACAGATGTTTAAGGAATCAATTACAGACGTTTAAGGAATCATTTACAGACGTTCAAGGAATCATTTACAGACGTTCAAGGAATCAATTACAGACGATTAAGGAATCAATTACAGACGTTCAAGGAATCAATTACAAACGTTCAAGGAATCAATTACAGACGTTTGAGAAATCAATTACAGATGTTTATAGAACGTCGTGGTAAAAAGTTCTCTGTTAAATATGACGGGTCAAATGTAATCGCGTTCGATAATTATTATGCCGTGAAAGGTAAACTGGAGCCCTAGTTTGAGACAGTCAGAACAGGATTATCCATCGTTAGACACGGCACCGCGGTCTCTGAGTGGGGCAGCTTTTTTTCGGGGAAGTTACAGTGACATCATTTCGCATAAGATATTGAATAACCAACGATACAGTTCGGAATAATGATTGATATATTGATATTAAAATCATTATGTTGGTGATTCAATATTTTATGCGAAATAATGTCAGTGTAACTTCCCTGAAAAAAAAGCTGCCATCGCATGTTGTGGGAAGGGACAGCGAGTTTTAATACCCACAGGCGATGCATTTTCCCGCACTCCCATGAGTCAAGATCACTGAAACGTTTGCCTGTGGTATTTAAGTGGATTGTCATTAATGTCCATATGGTATACCGAGTTAATATCGTTGGTGCGACTGACGTTTTGCGAGTGTATCATTCGTCGTTCAAACCCCCGATAACATGATTGCACGAGGTCACATCTTACTCCACGTGAAGTAACAATCTTTTGATATACCATGGACGGTCGCTCTTGCGTCAATGCTCGTCTCTCCGTTGCCCTGACCTTTATGTGCAAGAACTACGTTGGTAAAGGACTAAACGTTTACCAACAATACGGCTTCAAAAGTTACCCAAAACCTCCGCCTCTCACCCAACCTTAGATGATCGATATGGGTCCTCGACTTACGTCGTTGATCCGTTCTTACAACGCCGTGTAAGTCGAATTTCAGTGTAAGTCGGAAACACCATAAATAAAGTACTCTAAACGCCCCGTACTGTAAAGTATTGCACTGTATTTCCCGTTTACGTTACACCCGTATTGTATCACCGGGGTTTTCATTATACTCCACTATGACGTATTTTAATGTAGTCACGTCGCTTCATCAGACCAGAGACGGAGCGCCGATATCTAAGCCTTTTTCTTCGAGCCTTTAGGGGCCTGGATCCGGGAGACGGACGGAGTCGTGTTACTCGTGACCTTTTTACCTAAACAGCGTTTTATACGATCTTTCGACCTCGCTGTCTTGACTTCGCGTCCCAACTGCACGGCCAGCCTCGGATAATCAGTTTCCGAAAACACGAGACATGGTTTGATCCGGTCGAGACGTCCGTTTTCTTTTTCTGTCGTAAAGGAATCGTATCGGGAGATAACTCAATTATGCGGATACACGCGATACAAGGTCAAGTCACCACTTCGTGTAATTCCGTAACGATGAAATGCTGCGAGTTTATTTTGGATGGATGACAACTTTTATAATCATTTAATTATTCATCAGAATTTGTCATGCGTAGCGTAACTTGTTAGCATGTTGGAAAAACCCGTTCGATTTGATGTTGCCTCATTGGTTGGTGAATCGATAACATTTTATAACGAAATGATAGTTTAGTGAACAAAACGAAGACTTTATGTAACCCAAGTATCTACTAATACTGGCCGTGGATAAAGAGAACAAAGACGACACCTAAGCAAAGTATCTAATTTAGCTTCAGCACTTATTGTGATTTGCTTCTATTGTGGTCGCCATTTTTATGTATATCGCATTGTTTATTTTTGAGATGTTATTGGCACATGTTGCCTAATAAAACAATCAATCGATCTAATAATACTGGCTGTGGATAAAGAGAACAAAGACTTTAAGAAAACAAAGACGACACTTCACCAAAGAACCTAATAATACTGGCTGTGGATAAAGAGAACAAAGACTACATTCATAATACTGGCTGTTTGTATCGCTGCGATTTTTCTTTCCACAAACAGGTAAGTCGTTAACAGCGCGATCGTTTATCAAAGGCAATAGTCTACATGCTATCGACGTATCAATGGTTCAACTTACTGTGTATAACGACGGGGATGTAGGTACAGCGATGTACGAGGAATCGACGTATCAATGGTTCAACTTACTGTGTATAACGACGGGGATGTAGGTACAGCGATGTACGAGGAACTTGCTCACCAGATCGTCCCGACCGCTGACGTGCTTCAATTCGCCGTTTTCGTCACACAAGTCGATGGCGGTATCGGCCGGGATCTTACAGACGCGTTTGATCCAGAGATCGAATACGTGCACGCGGCAGTCGGGGTTAAACAACACCAGCTTGCCATCTGCCGCGCACGTTTATGACTTAAACATTATTATTGTAATTATCGCTACTTTTTTGCAATTAGTATTTATTATACAACGCAATGTCTGCATACATAGGGTACTGTGTCGGGAGATTTTAGACGTAGTTAACGTAACTGATTTCGAGGGTGGTAAATAACACTCAACGCGGTATTGGATTATTTGGGCCGGGGGCCACACTTTTTCAATGAAAGGGCCACAACTGAGCTGCGGGTCGCAGTTTTGCTACAACCGAATTGCACGAAGGCAGATCAATAGGCTATCTAAAACAATATTTACATCTTTAGCTAAATATGTATGTTGGATTGGATTACAAGAAAGCGTAACAGTATAATTATAGAGAAATTATTGATGAAAAGTGTTTTGTCAGGTAGGCCAAAAAGTTAACTTAAGGGGATACATCAATTATAAAACAATCCCCCCATTAAAAAACGAAATACCGAATTGATACTCGTAAACTAGTTTTTATTTTATGTATCGATGTTGGGCGGCGAGTACAGAAGTTCACCATCGTCGTTAACCTAACTTGTGTTATCTATAGAAAGGTTCATGCAATTTTATCGCATATTCGGATCTCTGAGACAAGAACAAATAAAACTTGGATAAGACTGTTTAAAAAAGGACGTTCGATGCATCAACCAAAAAACGCCGCCATCAGTTCAGAAGAAACTGGTGGTTCATTAAAACATCGCCAAACTCTTTTTGGTAAAATGAAAAATCGACGTGTTTCTTACCTCCATATTTTATGACGACGAACATAATACAAAATACAAAGATAAAAACTTATGCGATAATTTGTATAACTTGTATAAAAATAGATAGTTTTTAGGAAAATATACTGCGAATACTATAAATTCTATGCGTTCGTTATGGACGTTTTTCGTTCGCCAAGTAATGAACTGTTTGTTTTGTTGTGTAAAACGTCATCATTTTTCGCGTGATATTCTTGTGACAGTTGATATATTTAAGAATTCAGCGAAAATGTTTGTTATTTTACGACATGGAGGTAAGAACTGTGTATGCCTTGAAGATTTTATTTCTCGATAAAATAATCATACGCTCTACTACGATGTACACCGGTGTCCGGTGTGACTATAGTATGAGGAATTTGACGGAGATAGTGTAGCTGTATGCACTTATTTTTTAAATATTTGGCATTATTGTTAGGTCTCTATTAAAAGTAGTCGTTTCCTATAAAGATGCGGTTTACGGTGTTGGCCGTAACGTTAATATCTGAAGTTAATGTAAGACATTACTGATAGACTGTGTTAACGATTAATAAAAGTTTTTGGCTTCACTTTCTATAAAAGACTGCTTAATTCATTCGAAACATTCACATTGAATCCAGGATGAAATACGTGCCAAAATAATATAAAAAAATCGGCGCATCATGTACAAGGTTCTAACATTAGGTGATAAGGCGCTTCACCATATTGGTCAGTTCGTTTTCGTCCTGTGCTTTCCCTAGCTGCTCCGTCGTTATTCTTTCGGAACAGTTGAGAGATGCTCCATTTGCTTACATCACCCATATCCGTCACGTAAGAGCTGGGGTCATGGTTCTTAGCAGCTATCTCTATGGCGGCGAAATTGACTAATTCACCTTTTAGATGATGCGATTATCAAGGTCCTCTTACAGACGTCACTGAGCTAGCCCCAGTGTGTCTTTTAATTAATTATAACCCGTATTTCCGGGTTGTTGCCCTGCAAGCAACCGTCAAGACGAATGGAACGATTAAAATTGGTAATAATAATAATAATAATAATAATAATAATAATAATAATAATAATAATAATAATAATAATAATAATAATAATAATAATTCACAAACGCCTTGGCTGAAATGTACTTAGGAAGCATTCATTCGAGCGCTGGTAGGGCTGGAAGGCGATAAATTTAGCGATAATTTGTGTTAATTTTACCGATAAAATCCGACGACGCAGATGGTGAGAAGACGTTATTCAACCCTGACTGTCGTGTGCACGTGTTCGAAAGATGGATAAAGCGCTTGTGTCACATCCCGGCTGATGCCGCGGTCGACTTGTGCGGCGAGAAAGGCGAGTTGAAGCGCATAATGGGGAGAGAGGAGTACGTGAGCAAGTTTCTCGAGCACCGCATGACCTACATTCCGGTGATTGTACACAGTGAGTGACCTTTATTCCGGTGATTGTACACAGTGAGTGACCTTTATTCCGGTGATTTTACACAGTGAGTGACCTAACTTCGGGTGATTGTATACAGTGAATGACCTAAATCCCGGTGACTGTATACAGTGAGTGACTTACATCCCCGTTATTATACGCAATGAGTCAACCATAATAGCCGTGATTATACACAAGAGACATACAAGCCGGCGATTACTCGCAGTGATTGACCTACAAATTCGTGATTATGTTGAATAAGTGACATAATATACTCGTCGATTAAACGCAGCGAGTGACCTACACGCACGTTACAAACCACAAACTGTTCACCAACCACCAGCTGCTTATGAACGACCTACTCGTCAAGGTCCACTTACGATTTACGAACCACTAATCCCCTTTTCTTTATTTTAGGTGAATTTGATTAATATTTTAACATCGGTGTGCAAGGGGCAGCTGGCGTAGTGGTTAGAGCCTTTGACTGTGAATCCAGGGGTCCCTGGTTCGAATCCCGCTCTAACCAGTATACTAACTGTGGCGTTTTTCGGGCTGAAAACGCCTTGAACTCCATTGCCCATGGGGACTGGGTAGTGTGGTTCTGTTGGGGCAGTGTGGTTCTGTTGGGGCAGTGTGGTTCTGTTGGGGCAGTGTGGTTCTGTTGGGGCTTTTCCCTCTGACGTTTGCTGTGCTTCAGATGCTCTATGTGTGCTCTCTATGTCGCTTACCTCCCTGCTATGTCATGCTCTCATGGTAAATAAAGATGGACCTATCATAGACTTAGCACAGTGGTTCATATGTAGACATTTGGAACCAGCGGCATGAATGGAAAAAGGCCTATTGTCTGCCCAGACTTGGTGGGTATTTCACACTAGGTGTTTTTCCTCACCCCATATAAGTGAGGCTAATCAGACTGACGTGTTAACCACATTAATAGGCTAGCTTTGTAAAGGGCCAAGAATGGCCTATCACAACTATTACTTCGGTAATCAGCCAATAAATACAATACAAGTAATGGAGTGATATCTTGTCTAGTGATGTGATGCACAGAATCTCGAATTATGGTGGTTTTAGCAAGGTCATGAAGACCGAGAAGGTCGAGCCATCATCAACAGTAACTCCACCGTCGCGGAACCTCATGGTCGATCCATTCGTGTTGGTCTCTGACGTAGGTGGGCAGACTAGCGCTGCTCCGAGCATCCAAAGGTTAGTGAATTCTTTGAGTTAGGTATCTTACATAGATGGGCGTGCTACAGCTGCTCTGAGATATTTCATTCATGGAGGCAGTAGCTCGGTGACAAGTGCTTCGTGAAAAGAGGAACGGGGAGGTTTTAGTTCTACTTCATAACGGGATATTTCAGTGTCGCTTGCAATATTGGAGGGAATGCACGGAAAACTTATACCTCTTCGTGGACCCTTCAGACTTCCCATCAGAGGTACAGGCTTTTTTCTGTGCATTTCTCTCTACCTAGTCAAAGAACCACGTTGGCTACCCTACTAACATCAGTTCAAAATTGAAAAGGGAAAAGGCGGGTTTAGACAATGTACAGAGCTAAATACCTTTAAATCCAAACTTAAGACTTTTCTTTTTTCTACTGTTTTTTGCTAAGTTGACAGTCGGTAATTTTATAGTGCAATACTATGTAATTTTCTTATATTTTATGTTTTTCGTGTGATATTTAAAATAGTTCAAAAGCGTTTTTAATATGTCAGACACTGCAAATAATGCGATCTGTGCTGTAATATTTTAGTTATATTTTCTCTATATGTGATCGTACTGTACATGCCTTTTTTTACTTTTGATTTATTCATGGTATACCGAGTTCGATTTTGAACCGTATTCTATGTGTTTCTAGTTAATGATAATAACTATAAATTTGTAAAGTGTCTTTTATAGCCATGTGTTAAAAGGTCACTTTAAATCAATAAAATTTCATTTCATTTCACTGTATCTCCGCGGTAGTGTGTCACCGCTTATATTGTAGGCGTGACTTGTACGTGTGTCGTGTTTTACTACTGATTCGTCGTACGACTCATACGATATTCTTACGTTAATGTTCACCTGCATCACAGCCTTGCGTGATCATGGGGTGCATTGTGGTCATAAGCTGGCTGAAGTCATCGATCGTGTAAGCGAACTTCTCACTGGGTTGACTCGCGATTATTTCGATCTCTTTCTTCTTAATGTTACCGACCCCGACGGCGAACATGGTGATGTTGCTACCGTGGACTTTCTCGGCTTCGGCCGCTGTCAACTTCTTATGACGCGAGTCGCCGTCCATGATCGCTATACCGATACGCGGAGAATGGCGCCTTCCCCCGTTCTTCTCGGTAAACGCTTCGAGTCGAAGCATTTGTAACGCCTGGCACCATACAGGTAAATAATGTGAAAATCATTATCGGGTCACCTAAGGTCTGTACATTTCATTTACCTTCAACCAGATACCGCTAGACCTCAGATACTGTGTTAGGGCATCGTTGGATGTGTAGCAAGATATGAGATACGGGGAGATGCAATCTTTGGGTGTGCTGCAAGATCTTTGATACCAGTATAGGGAATAGCGGGGTGTGTTGCACGACCTTAGACACCGAACTACCATATCATAGTGGCTGCAAGACCGCAGATACCGAACAAAGATATCGTAGTCTTTGCTGCAAGACCTCGACACCTAACTAGGCGAGTGTGTCTGTTTACATTCCCAACTATTGCTTGTCCCCTTTTTTCAATAGGCATCACCGCTTAGTATATTGGCCATACTTTTGTTTAGCTACATTAGCAATATTGATAAGGCAGCTAGTGTTACTATATAGCTCTCCTGTATTTAATATACAATCTATGCCTTGCCATCTGGAAAATTATCTATATTCTTTCCCGTGGATAACACTTTAACGTAATATTCTTTCAGTGAAAAGTCTATCTGCAATTTAATCTATGCAGTTGCAAGAGACGTCATGTCTAGATATATTCACAGACGTGAGCGAGACACAAACCGAAGACAACTATGAAATCTATTATAACTGATTGTGCTTCTTCATGTCATATCCTGCAATAAAAAATCCTGTTTTGTTCTAAATTCATAAAATGACATGCTCGGGTTACATGCTTAACGTATTATGGCATTACGAGATGGGTGTAAGTGCCGACGCGAGGTCGTGGGAGGTCATCGATCGCCGAGGATAGCGACGCCAGATCGTAAAAATCATTGAGTCTGATGACGAGGTGAGTGGCTCGGTTGAAGACGATGACGGCGACCCGCACGTCGTATTGACCGATTTTAAAACGCGAGATGAAGTCTTTGACGAAGGACTTGACTTTAGCGTAGTCGCGAATTCCCACGCTGCTCGAGGCGTCCAGCAGAAAAACGATATCGGCCGCCTTGAAACACTCTGTCATGCCATATATATATTAAACATATCTAGGTTATAATATACCAACTCACGTCTGTCTTTCAGTCACTGTGCGAGAAATGGCTACTTGAGTATAATCTGGATGTACAATAACGGCAAACAGCGAGCCTTAAGCAGAAGACGACATGTTTTCGTGACCTAATTAAATAAGGCCATACCGCCCTGTATGTACACAATATTTGTAATCAACTTATTACGCATTATATTTTGATATGCGATAATAATGATTAGAATTTAGCTCGACAAAAATCACAGAAAATTCTCGATTTTTATAGAACTCGTAATTTTGATTACTTTTTTCGATGTGTTTTTAGTTCAGAAAGTTACTTATGACTGCTTAAAATAACCAACAAAACTCCGCTTTAGCAGTATGTTTGCCTGCTAAAATGTTAAATGTCATTATATATCACTGATATATCACTGATATGATAAAATCACTAGTAGAATATATAATTATACAACCCGTAGCAAGTCGGAGGGGGTTTTCCAACGCGTCTGGTAAACACGTAAGAAAAACCCCAGAATATTAGTACTCTGAGATCAGAGTTTTTTTGTGAAGATTCTTTTTAGAATTACGAGATCAACGTGAAGTTATTAACCTTGTCGGAAAATTTTGCAGACTTAAGCGGCGTTACAACGGCAAACTTTATCCAGAGTGGTTCAATATATTTCATGTTATACTCACCGGCTTTATCCAGTTTTACTAAAACACAAAGCACAACATGAAACATATATAAGTCATTTACGCTTATTTTTTCGTATTGTATGGGATTGCTTTTACGTTTATTTTGTTGGCAAAATGCTGATTACTAAGATACTAAGCTAGCCCACGTTTACTGTGGTTGATACTACCAAACCATTTGCCTCATCCATTAGAGTGGACACCATTACAAAGTCGGGAGTCTGGGCAGACAGGTGACAGATGTCCATTCACTATATACAGCTATTTAGTTGAGCTGTCGCATAGGTAATATGGGGCAGCATTTTACACACGTAAAATAATGCTTGATGAAAAAGTCACTAACATTTGAGGGATAAAGCGTAGTGGGTATTAAAGAAAGCTGAAATACAGAGTCAAGCCAACAAACCGAAATCCGATTCGCTCCCGGCGTACTCTGTGTGCTGGTGTGATTCTTAGAACCAAGATAGAATTGATTGCAAGACCATCGAATAAATAGCGGCGATATGTATTATTTGATAACGAATTTATTGTGTAGAATACAGTTGCTTTGAGAGGACTGATCAGTCATTTTTGAGGTAACAGGTTCGGACGTCACCAAAGATATCTTTGTGCAAAATCTTATACTACTCACGTAACCCGACAACGCTGACGATATCTGGTGACTCGCTAACCCAGTTATAAAGACAATATTATGTCATATTATGTGGTGTTACATCGACTCACCTAATTCGCACGTTTCCTTCACGATGGGCCACATGACGTCGTTGATGTTACTGTAGTTACTGACGGTAAACGAGTGCTTGTCCGTCGGCGGCGTGGCTACGACCCCAATCTCCCGCATTTCTATTTCATTACCCATGCCGATCGTGAACATGTTGATCTTTTTCTCGTGAACCTTCCACGCTTCGGCGAAGGTGAGGGAGCGGTACCGTGAAAGGCCGTCAGTGACGAGGATTCCGATGCGCGGGAAGAACTCGCGCGCGCCGTTACTTTCCGAGAATACAACCTCCCGCAACATGCTAAGTGCCTAAAATATCATCTGCGATGTTAATTAAGGGTATCAGGGTATAGGTTTTTTCCTGTGCATTTCTCTCCAACTAAAATATCATCGTAATTCGGTCCACCCTTCCTGTTTTGAACAAGATAACTCATTTACCTGTACGAATATACCTTCATTATATATGCAATTAATATCTTTGATGAATAAAGCGATCTTCAAGGGAGTTTTCTTATTTCTTTTATTATTATTTTTATAAAATCCGTATTGATTTGTTGGTTGCTGGTCAAAAACGGAATCACGGTGAAGAGCTCGGTTATAAGTTATAACTTTTTGCTGCGGTCGACTGATAGCTATAAGCCAATTGCCGAGTCTGAAGTGGCAACAGGTCGCTACTAGAACATGATGGAATATAAAAAAATGCACCGGTGACATGAATAATGCCTGTTGAAATAAGATTGCACACTAAAGTGGCGATTGTGAAAGTTAATTAATGTGCCTAGAGGGCATCGGATCTGTGAGTCCGGAAATCCTCGAGCCACTAAATCTTTGGGCTTTCGGTGCGAAGTTGCGCTGGTGTTTTATACATACCCGGTGAGTGTAAGTGCCGTAACCGGGTGGCGGCATTGAGTCTATCGCGTCGGACAGTGATTTGTAGTCGTAGAACTGGTCTAGACTCGCGACCACTTGGGCTTTATGGTTGAAGACGATGATAGCTACGCGAACGTTGTGTTCGCCAATTACTAAGTCGGTCAGAAACGACTTCACGAAATTTTTGACGCGATCGTAGTTTTCCTCTCCGACGCTACTCGAAGCGTCGATAACAAACGCCAAGTCCGCCGTCCGGATGCACGCTGTGTCAAGCGAGGATTATGACAGGACAGCATTGTCTAGGGAAAAATCTGAGTGACGTAGCCGTGATATCGTCGCGAACTTTGACGTTGAATAAAATGGTAACAAAAACCCACGATATAAATAGAGATGAGGGTGGATTGCCGGGTTAACCATATCGCTTCGTAAGAATAGAGAAATAAGTCAAATAACACCTTGTCGATAAACTGGATACAAGGCTTCACACAAACTCAGTAATTGACAGTAAATGGTGATATAGACTCGAAGACGTTCTCCGTTATATAAGACATGTTACCACCCTTGCTCATTTTATGTGACGTAGTACACTTGTATACCCAATTAAAAAAGAAACAGAAACAATAACAAACATTTGAGACTAATAAAAAATTACGGGTTTTCGCTTAAAAATAAAATGCTTCGTATTGACGTCTGTGATTGAACATAATGAGCTTGTTAATGTAAAGTTTCCTGTAGTTTCAGACTTTGTGAATCATCCAGTCTCTGATATTTCCCAATACAGCTGCCATAGTATTTAATTCAAAATTCTTTTAAATTGCATTCTCAATGTGTTAATACCGTTTTGTCTGTATGTATGCACGTATTTATAGGCAGATTACCCAAGTAATCGTTGTGATAGGCCATCCTGGGCCCTCATACAAGGCGAGCCAGTTAATGTGGTTAACCCGACAATCTGATTAGCTTCACTTATAATAGGCAAAACACCTAATGTGAAACGCCACCGGTCGCCAATGTCTACATATGAACTACACACTCCGCTAAGTCTATGATAGGTCCATGGTTATTTACAATGAGATGGCGACATAGCGGGGAGGTAAGCGACATAGAGAGCACATATAGAGCATCTAAAGCACAGCAAACGTCAGAGGGAAAAAGCCCCAACGGAATCAGACTGCAAGGGCTACCCAGAACCCATGCGCAATGGGGTTTAAGGCGTTTTCAGCCCGAAAAACGCCACAGTATACTGGTTAGAACGAGATTTGAACCAGTGACCCCTGGATTAAAAATCAAACACTCTAATCACTACGCCACCTGCCCCCTACCGTCTTACCATTATTTTAATTTTCAAATTTTTTTCTGATGTCTTTAAGAATTTCGCAGTCATAATTTATTATTAGCCTTCGAGAAACACGCACTGGTGCTCCAGCAGTTGCAGTTGAAATAAATATTAATAGGAGACTTGTGCCTTACATTCAAAACACAAAGCTATCCTTTTCCAGCTATGTATACTTGACATACGATCACTCGTGGTAATTTTGAATGTTGTCGAAACATTTGGTAGAAAATGTGTATTGTTTTTATTCATTTTATTTTACGATATGTCTATAACAGACACGTGAATGTTTTCCCGTAATCGTACTTTGGTCAACGACTTTAAAGGTATCTCTAACGATGTACAAATGTTACCTGAACGCATAACCGGGGGTAGCTACGAACGTTCACAGCGCGGAAATGGCGGTTCACACCACGATACCATAATATTTGAATGAGCATTGAGTCAGTTATCGGTACATATTCACTAATTTGGAAGATTAAGGGCAACAGACAAACTAGTTTTATTTGCGGCTAGCTTTTTCATAAACGCTACGCTTCATTAAGGAATGAAGCATACACTTATCTGATTCCTCACTTGACGAAGCGCAGTGTTTGCGCGAAAACTTGTGATCGACAAAACTAGTTGGTCTCTTTAAAAGGTGTCGTCCTTAATCTCCCAAGTTACTAACTATTATACTAACACAGCAACTTACCCTTTATACAACACATTTAAAGATTTTACTTATTTGTAGCATCTGTCAAAAGCGATACAATACTTCGTATAAGAAAAGATATAGACGATTTATAACAACCCTAAAATAGAACAATAAAATAACAAAAACAGCAATTGTTTTCATAGCAATATTTATGCAAAGCGAAAGCGAATACGTCGTAAATGTCTAAAAATCGAATATACCGGAAATGGCAGAGGAAAGAGTACAAAAAATATTTATAGCAATCAAAGCTACTCATAGAGCGTCATACGTCTTTTAGACCCAACACCAGTCAATATTTACATAAATACCTGCATCCTTTATCTAATGAAGCACAGCAAACGAATCTAAAGAGTTATATTATTATATTAGTAGCCTACTGCTAACCTACTATATATATGTTGGCGAAAAGATGAAAACAATTGATTGTAAATGCAGGTATATCATCTTGTATAAGTCGGCACGATGTATTAGTCAAATGTTTTTTATGTAACCGAAAATAAAGAAAAATTACGTTACGGCGTTATACAATACTGGTGGTATATAATATGCAAAACTATTAATGTGGCTACGGGCTTTGTGCTGAAGATAGAAAACCCCAATAAATCAATAAAATAAAAAATAATAAAATATTAAATTACATGTGTTTTACTATTTCAGTATTCCGTCCGTTTTGTGAGGCTTTCGGGGATTGGGGGTGTTAAATCGAATAACATTGGCCGGGAAGGGTACGTTTGAATAGGTATGAGTTAAGTTGGGTCGGGTGGATCAAGTTGGGGTGGGCGGGGTAATGGGAGATGCCTATGTATACTCACCCATTTTCGTCAGTTTGACTACAACCATAATAATATAACATTTAATATTTAATAAATTAATATATATTTACTGTTTGTACTTGCAGCGTCTAGGTAAGTCTCGGGTATGCTAAAGTCAGAAGCGGAAACAGCTTCAATTTGTCCTACCGCCTATGTAATACCGCATATATGGTTCCGCATATTATGTAACGCCGTATATATTATTCCGCATATGTAATACTGCATATAAAATCCAGCATGTATATAAAATCTGAAAAATATTGTTTGTTTCTTTCGAATGAATAAGATAAAAAACGTTTGAATTATCCGCATGAGTCTTGGAGTATTTTCTCGGATTCTGAAAAAACACACCACATGAAGACAAGACATTATCGAAATATTATTGAAATTTAAGCAGCTCCAAACATATAACCGTGATAATTTTTAGATGCATCGTAGTTAGATAAGAAATTTGATATATTTAGGTCACGCAGAGTGTTAAAAAATGTGAAAAACATACGCCTCTACCTTCCGAAGTGACGATGAGATCGTAATAAGCTTCCAATTTTAATTTTGTGTATAAACAACAATAATTGTTATTATTACATATCTAACAACATCATTTATTACTTAGTTCATAAAAATGTCTAACGTAATCGTTCACATAATCTAGCTAATATTCAATTTTTAAATGCGCATGAAAGCAGACTTTTAATCTTATAGTTCAGACTATATATCTTTTTGCATTGTCTATTATGATGTTCCTCGATTTATTTTTATCTTGCTATGTATTATAAGGTGTGGTGTATTGTAATAGGTGATTTGAGTCTTGTGTATTATTTATACTGTTATAGATTTACTGTGTCTGCATTAATCATTTAGTATTTTATTATCAAATGTA
>WURV02168761.1:0-89431 GCA_011762755.2 Epimenia babai
TTCAGACCTATATACAGGTTATTAAGCATAGGGGACATGATGGCTTTATCGCCTCATGTCCCCAATCTTTGATTAAGAGCCCCATTTTCAGCAACTGGTTAGAGCCAGTATTTTCCATGAAAATCAAGGGTTTGTATCAGAAACGGGATTGGTGGTATTTCCAGCCACCAACACTTCCCGATGGTCGCCGTCCCAAGGCTGTGTCCTTGAGAACCAAGGATAATCAGGAAGCGATTGAGAAGGCTTTTGAAATCCAGCAGAACCTGACGTTTCAGCATGCAGCCCGCAAGGACTCAATGGGGTTGACCATCGAGCACTATCTCGAAGCTAAAAGGGACAGCGGGGAGCATTCGGCCAAGACTTCCTATGACAGCCGGAATATCCTTAACATGATCTGCGGGGAATGGGGAAACCCCAAGCTGGGAACAATCAATGAGAATCGGGTTCTTGAGTGGCGTAAATCGCTCAACACCCGCCCGGGGCGTAAGGGACAGCTCATGAGTGATGCGACGATTGCCAGCTATATGAGAATACTGCGCGGGTTTCTGAGCTGGTGTGTTACGACCAAACGTCTGGCTTTTCATCCCATGGTAAACATGAAAACTCCCAAGGCGAAGAAAACCCGCCGACAGGAATTTTGCACTTATCAGCAGAGGGATGACTTGTTGGAGGATGTGCCCAGCGTGGAGGTCGATTTCATTTTGCACGTAGGCTTTTTTGCGGGACTGCGGTTTGGAGAAATGCTTGCGATGCAGCCGGACTGGCTTTTTATCGCGGAAGATGGAAACCATGGGGCATTGACTGTGCAGGAAACCTCATTTTGGAAACCGAAGGACAAGGAAATGAGGACGATACCGCTGCATCCGAGGTTGTTGGATTTTTTCAAGCGTTATGGGAAGCATGAGCCATTTATGCTGGCACCCAAACGGACGAAGTGGAAAGAGCTACCTAACTACCGTTACAATCCCAAAAGGCAATTTGCCAGACATGCCGAAAACAAAGGGGTTGCCTTTGCCACGTATCATACACTGAGACACAGTTTTGCTACGCATTTGGCTATGGAGGGAGTTAATATGGCGGATATAGCCCAATTGTTGGGTGATGAAATACGTGTGGTTGAACAAAACTATGTCGGATATTCCCCTGTTGCAGGAGATGTTGTTTCAAGGCTTCGGGGATAACAACCTGCCATCCATTTGAGCGGCTTTTAAAGCGAGACTGATCGTTTCAACCAGCCAATATTCCCATCCCTGGGGTGTTCGTCGAAGGGGTTTCAGGATTTCGGGATATTCATGTCTCAACTCATCCCATATGGGTTTACCTCCGACAAAGGAATGTGCCTGCTTTGTTGATAGGACAGCTGGTGTTATGGTCGGATGCTGGGACATGACTCGTGCGACTCGGTAACATATGTGAAAGGTTCATACATGATATCCGGATTTTGGCATTGGATAGATGTGTTGATGTTTTCTAACAATGTATGGTGAGAGTCACGAGCCGGGTATGCTGTCAGGGAAAATTACTTGATCCGGGTAAATGAGGACATGTCTTTCCTCGGACCATTTGCGGAGTTTGCCTTGGAGTATGGGAGCCCTTTCTGAATTAGTCCTGAGAAGGGAAACAAGGGATGCCGGGTCAAGCCTGAGAATGGTGTTCACAAGGGTGTCCTCGAAACGTACGCGGGCGTTTTCCGGAATGGTTAGGGAAGGTATTTTTTCGAGATAATTCGACAGAGGTTTTGCCATAGGGCGAGTACCGCAGAATCCCAGCAGATAACAACAGTATTGGCGTGTCGCATGTTCCCCCTTGTCAGACAGGGTGTGTTCAAGCAATGTTGTGGCTGTCTGTTGTAACAAATTGTCCTGAATGCACCGGATGGTGTCGACTCCCAAAGTCATCATGCTTTCCAGCTGGCCATGAATGAATGCCATGACCTCCTCATGGGCACGTTGTCCAAGTATCCCACGTTGCAAGCGGTTCAAGCGACTTTGCCTGAAGAGTTTGAAAAGCAGCGCCTTTTCATTTCTGGAAACCTCCGGGTTATCAAGGCGTGGGAAGAGCCAGTTAAAGTGCTCACGCAAATCGTGGTGACCGTCCGAGAGGGAGTGGATAACTTTTTTAGTCAGATCCGGATCGGAAGATGACTTGGCGAAACCAAGGCAGCGGTCAACGATGGTGGAGGACCGGCATTTCCCGAGTGAGGCAATGGCTGTCCCCAGAATTCGTGGACTTTGCGTTTGTTCCATCAGGTCGGCAATTACAGCTGCTTCATCCCCAAGGGGGAGACCTTTGAGAGTATTCAAGCAGCTGGTTACAAACAGCTCATCTTTCGCATGGGAGATCATTGCTTCCAAGAGCATTTCCTTGGAATTTGCTTCGATGATGCCGCCATACTTCATCTGGAGTTTGCTTATCAGTAACTCGATTCGATCTGTACTGGATTCCGGTTTTTTGAGCTCAGCCAACAGTTCCGAAGCTAATGCCAGTGCCACCTTGCTTCCTCCGATTGCGGCGAGTTCACGAGCCCCGGTGGTAAATACTGTCCAGTCCCCGGTTTGTAGCAGGCTGATGGCATTATCAATGCTTTCCCTGTCCCTGTAACCTGTGAGGGCATAAAATGCCTTGAGACGTTCCTTGGAGGGGAGAGTTACGTCTCTGACGGTGGCCTGAAGTTGGCCGAGGTTTTCAGGTTTTGAGAAACGGGTGCCCTTTGCCCAGGGCAATGAGGAAAGTTCCTCATGTTGCCCGAAAACGGTGTTTAAGCCTGTGGATTCCCTCAAGGCTGGTGAAATCAGCCGGGAAACCTCACGGAAAAAATCAAAGTCAGGGTGACGGATGTCACTTTCTTTCAGGCATTTGACAAAATACAGCAGATCCACCCGGACAAGAGCCTGCACACTTTCCAGCGTCCAGCCATAATTTACCAAATTATCCCATAGCAGTTCCCTTATATCGACACCAAGTAACTGCATCCCCCCGTCATAGGCCTCCGTTTCTGCTACAAGGTACCCGACAAGGCAATGGATACCTCCGAACAGGTCGGGCGTGTCGAGTTGCTTTTTCCAGTATGACCAGAATGTTTTAGCTAGGGGATGGGGCGGGGCCAGTGTTCCGGCTGCGAATTTCCATTCTTCAATCCAGTTCCGGGAAAGGCCAAATGTATGTAGAAGATCCAGTAATTGGCTTTTGGCCAGGTTTTCGATGCCGCGGCCTGCAAAGTATTCCTGAAAGCGAAGATGAACAAAGGCATGCCGATCAGGTTGGTATGGCTCCCTTGTAAGGAGCCGGGATTTAGCGATGGCAGACTCTTCGAATCTAACTTGTCCGGTGTCAGGGAAGGTGAAAAACACTTGTTTGCCAGCAGGGTGGAAAGACATTTCAGTGGCAATGGAGCCAAGCCGTTCGAAATCCCGGTCTGCCAGATTAGGAAGATGAACTTGGCTTTCCTGATAGATTCGCATCATTTCCACGATATGCCCGAATACGCTGGATGTGGTTTGGATCAAATCCCAGTCCTGTCCACCGGAGCAAGCAATCTGGCATAGCAGGGTCAGTGTGAAAGGACTGGTTGCAAGCTCCTGCAGGCAGGGATTATTGTCAATTCTTTCAAAAATCAATTCAGCAAGTTCCTGCTTTCCTGATTGGGAACAGATATTGATAACCAGTTCCTGTGCAGCCGGAGGACTGAGTTGTCCGATGTGTGCGACGACATCCGCTCCATCGGCGATAGTGGCCGGGATACCCGAAGGACGTGTGGTGATGAGGGTAGGAAGTTGTAACCTTGTTTGTCTGATGGATTCAAGAACCCGGAGTTTAAGATCCGAAGGAACTTCGTCCCATCCATCGATCAGCAATATGCATGAAGACGTTCCTGTGGATTCGAGAAAAAGGGTTAATAGCTTGAGCCCTTGGTCAAGTTGATGTTTCTGGATGTTACAGGAGGATAACAGGAAAAACTCCAGCAAGGATATATCAGGGCGTTGTCGTATATACTCGGCAAAATCACGCAGAATGACTATTAGTGGGTATTTGTTTTGATTGGAGAGATCACGGGCTATCCATTTGATCAATGTTGACTTGCCGGAACCGGGGTCGCCTATCAGCACAGCATGTCTCATCATGCCATTTAGAAAGGAGCCAACCGAGCATGGATGGACGGATTTCTGGTGATTGTTATAGTGCCTTTCATCAGAACCGGGATAAGGGGAATCAGGACTCTCGTTGATGAGATAGAGTTCGGTGAATATTGCTTCAATGGGAATACGGGAGTGAGGGAAAGCTGGGACCGAATTCCATCTGTCTTCGGATTTTAGAAGAGCCATCCATTGGTTGATTACAGCGGGAACAGGTAAGGATACGTTAGGGGCTTGTTGGGAGAAAAACTCAAACGAAGGGGAAGTGCCCTCCCAAGTACTCTTGGAAGTATCCCTTTTATAAGGCCGTCCCTGCACGCGTGTGACGATTTGTTGCGTCGCAGTAATGAGCTTACCAGCAGATACTTCATCTTTCTCCAGTATTATTTGTCCTGACTCGGGGGATTTGGTCTGTCTGTATACGGCTATGGATGTGGGACTGTTATTGATCCACTCTACCTTGTAGGACTTGGTGCCGTTTTCAGCTTCGCCGGGTGTTGGGGCTTTCATACTCTCGTTCAGAAACTGATTCAGATTTTTCCGTGAGCCAAACAGATCAATCAGCCAGTTTGTTTTTCTGTTGAGTGCGCCGTGGAGAGAGGATGCCGGGGAATTTTCGGGCCCTGTTAGTATGGGGATTGAATCGTTAGTCAATGCGTTGGGTTGATGCTGTCGGATGCGGAGCAAAATCAGAAAAAGCGCCATGGAAAGTTTGCCCGGCCATGTGTCTGTGGATTTTAGTTCGGTTTTTCCCCATATGTGGCCTGAGTCCCTTTTACTCAGGTCACGTTCGTAGCGTTGGCAACGTATGGAATCCACTTCAAGATTGTCATCCAGAACAACAACAAGGGAGAGGAATTGGACGGGAAATTCGATGAGTGACATAGGCAAAACGGGTTCCAAGGAATCATTGAATAAAAAAAGGAATGCGCCAAGGAATACATTGCTGATGGGGTGTTCCAAGGGTGCTGGCACCGGGCAAATGCTCGGGCATGATTTATCAACCCAATATACCTGACGGCGATTGGAGTAGCCCATGCGATCCAATCATTTTCGAAGAACTAACAAAACATCGCGAGTATCTGGTCAGGGTCATCACAGCAGCCTTCCCTTGTTGGAGAGCATACGCCGAAGACATAGTTCAGAATGCATATACCTATTTATGGATCAAGGGAACCTGGGTTCTCGGTAAGGTCGACCTGAATTCCTTGGTCAAGCTTGCTAAGCGTGTTGCCATATGGGGGATTCGTCATCATAGCAACAAGAGCCAAGGAGGACAATGTGAGCATTTCAGCTATGAAATGACCCAGGAGTGGATGAATTTTTCTCCTGATGAAGGCTTTGTGGATACCGCTGACGATGGAGCGAACAGGGCGGGAGGCATTGTGTCTGAGGTCATGGTATCTGCCTGTGAGAGGGAGGAAATCATTGCCCGTGCGATTATTGAACTCGGCGATAGTTTCGAGAAGATGAGGGATGTCTACGATTATCTTGACGAGGATGAGCGACGGGAGTTTTTGCCTCGGGACGGTAAACCCGTGACCGATGAGGAAAAGAGTATAAAGCAGCAGATCAGCCGCAACCTATGTGACCTGCGGAAAAAATTTCGCCATGTGCGTGATAGTGGACGGATAAAGCTTGCCTAACAAACACATGGGCAGCGGGAGGACATGAATAGAAGGCCTTCTGTTTTACCAAATAATCATCCGCATGAATTATCCATTTATCATCCTCGCCCAGTTTGCAGACCAGGCCCTCAACAGGGGCTTGGGAGGCATTGTCCAGATCTGCCAGAACATTGCCATGGCAGTCTTCCTGATGGCTCTCATGGTCTCGGCTATCATGTATACAACTGGTCGCACTGAGCATCTCAAGTATGGATTAATCGGAACTGCCATCGGGGGACTGAGCTGGCTGATCGTTACCAGTATGTTTGCAGCCTCAGGGCATTCCCCGGACATCCAGTTACCCGGAAACTAATGCCATGAGTGAGGACAACCGTTACCATTCCTGTCACGCATGTGAAGACAGCAAGGCGACTGTCTGGAAATTCCAAGGTAATGAAGCCCTGTGGCTGGCTGCGTCATGTGCTCTGGCCATCCTGATGTTCCGCTTTCTGGCAGGCAAATGGCAGTGGCCATTGCTGGAGAGTGTCATCATCTCGAGCATACCACCTTTCCTGACTGCGGCCTTTTTGCTCAGGTTGGTAGTCGGCAAGCCACCCTCCCATGCAGCCGACTGGCTGGAATGGCAGAGCCTCAAAACCAGAAACAAGGCAGCTGGGCTTGGCATTTGCCGTGAAGCCCGTCCGCTGGTTTCACATCGCATTGAAAAGTCACCATGAAAACCAGGTTTATCGACGGCTATATCAGTCATGGGCAAATCCTGTTTGGAGCCAGCAAGTGCACACATGTGTCAAAGGGATATGCCCTGACCATGCCAGCACTGGAAAACGCATCCCGGATACAGCTTGACCAGATGGAGCAGGAGTTCCGGGCATTGCTTCGCTCTATCAGTGGTACCGATCATCTCCAATTTCATTGGTCGACGGTCAGTGACTACAGCGCGGAATTATTGTCCTATTACGAGGAAACCTGCTCACGCAGTCCCGGCAAATGGTCGAAACGGCAGCGCAATGAACGCTTCACCCGTTACTGGGAGGGCATGGAGCAGGGGAGGCTGCGCCGGGACAGGTTACATGTTTATCTGACCCGCCCTCTGGATACAAATGGGCAGGATATGGACCGGGTGCTCCGAATGAGTGATCAGGGATTCGCTACCTTTGAAAACGAACTGCGCCAGATGGCAGGACGTCTGGGTGGTCGGGTGCAAACACTTGATGACCGTCAACTGTTCCTTGAATATTATACTGTTCTCAGTCCGTCTTCATCCGTAGCTGAAGACCTTGAGTTTGATCCGGCGAAAACATTGATGGAGAACAGCCTCGGCGGTGACGTTTCTCCGGTGGAATTTCCTGAAGCGGGATTCTACCTTGATGGTTATTATCACGGAATGTTAGCTCTGCGCTCATTGCCACAGTCTACTTGCATGGGTATGGCGGTTCAACTGACCGGGCTACCTCTCAACGGATGCACCGTCACAACCAATATTATTCCACTTGATAGCACAGTGCAAATTGCCCGGGAAGAAGCGGAAGCCAATAAACTGCGCACCGCCCTTGCCAGAAGGGATGATATTCGTATGCGCTCCTCTCTGGAGCAGAAGCAAGAAAAGGTTGCGCGGCTCATGTCCAACAGCATCCAGCCTTACCAAGTCCAGATGCTTGTCTGTGTGAGGGACGAGGACAAACAGGCTCTCCAACAGAAACTCTCTGCCCTGAAGGCTGCCATACTGAGAATGCAGTCGGCAAAGCCTATGGAATGTTCGTTTCCAACCACCGCGAGAAACCTGTTTAGGGCTTCCTTGCCCGGCTGGAGCTTTGATGAATACACTGACGGAAGCCATTACATTGAGGATATCAACTTGGCACATTTGCTGCCTGTTCCATCAGGTGCGGATTTGTCCGTGAAATCGGAAGCTATCTACGATGGGGCCATTGGAAATCTGATCAGCATCAACGGCTTTGGCGGCCAGCCTGGCAATGAATCACCCAGACACATGATGGTTACTGGTCAGACAGGCGGAGGCAAGTCCCTGCTGCTCAATGACTGGTTGACGCAAAGCGACCCTTACTACGATTTTACGGTCATCGTTGACGATGGTTTTTCCTACGAGACTTTTGCCAGAGCGATAGCCCCGGAGGTTGTTCCGATTGTGATGGAACCTACGGGAAGCAAGGTGACCCTCAACTATCTGGATACCAAGGGAGAACCGTTGCATGCGAATCACATTGCTGATGCGGTGGCTGTCGCATCGAGGATGGCAGGTCTTGCTCCCGGTGACCCGGCTGAAGCTGTCCTTACACGCTGTCTGTATGGATTCTACCAGGATTGCTATCAGGATTGGAAAGATGCCAATCCTGAAAAATTCCAGAGGCTACTTCAGCAGGCTGTTGCTCTGTACCGGTTCAGTCAGAACCATGAGCTAACAGTTTTGGATGCATGGCAGGAATTCATTCGATGGAATAAAACCCATGCCAAGGAATCCAAAGAATTTGATCGGTCAGTTACACAGGCAGACATCAATGGCTACCTCCTGCGCGAGGAAGCCCGCGATGAACTGTGCCGCCTTGCATACGCTTGCATGACTCCATCGGAAGTGCCGACACACTCAAGTTTACAGCAATGGCTGGAACTCGAAAGCTTGGGAGACAGTCCGGACAAGAATGCCATCAGTACACTCGCAACCGGACTGGAACCATGGTGCCGTGACAGGGGGCGTTACGGCGGGTTGTTTGACGGGGTGAACACGGTTAGCTTCGATGGCAGGCTGGTTTACATCGAATTGGGTGGCATCCCTGAATCCGCCTCCGAACTCAGGGCGATGGCTGCTTTTGTTATTACCAACCACATCAGGAATGAAATCATGCGAAGACCGAGAGGGCAGAGAAAACGGGTTCTGCTCGAAGAACTTGGTGCTTTCCTTTCCATCCCGGGCGGTGAACAGATCGCCAAGGATTTTTACGAGCGTTTGCGCAAGCGTGACGGGCTGTGTATTTCTGTCATCCAGAACCCGGGAGACATTGGCAAAAGCGATGCCTTGCAGAGTATCGTTGCCAACTCACGGCAAGCCATCCTTCTGGGACAAAGCAGCAAGGAGGCTGCTGATTCCATCGCAAGGGCATTCAGATTGCCGGATATTGCCCGTGATAGTCTGTTACGCTTTCCTGAACCGTCAAAAGCCACCGGGGCTACATTCCTGCACTGTGACTACTCCGGTGAATCCCCGGTTATTCGCACGGGTTGCAATATCGTCCATCCGGAAATGCTCTATCTGGCATCTAGCCGGGGCAAGGATCATGACAAACGCAGTGAGGAACTCGAGGGCTGTGAGTGCGTGGTCGATAAAATCATTGAGAGAGCGGGGGATACAAAAACAACTGAACATTGTGACGGATAAATATTATCTAACAAACACATTCAATTATGCAGAGGGAGTTTCCCGGAAAACATCGAAAACGCTAACAAATATGAAAACAATCAACCCAATCATCATGCTGGTAGTTGCTGCATTGACTTCTGCATGCTCTTCCTGGTCGCCCAAAAAGAACTACGAACGAGGATTTGAAGAGGGCAGGGCGAGTGAAGTACGCCGGGCTTACTGGGAATCAAAAATGAATCAGGCTCAGGCTGTCCCCCGATACCGGGAAGTGGAAGTCCCTGCCCACATCACCCCCGACGGCATCCGTATTGAGGCTCATACCCGCCAGGTTGAAATCACGAACCCAACAACACCATGAAGACACGACTTCTTATTCTCATTTTTGCGATGTTTCCTGTGGTTTCCCAGGCGATTATCGTCACCGATCCCACCCTGATTGCTCTTTACCGCGTCAACTCGGAGCGAGCCTATCTCGAACAACTTGTCGATACTGTCCACCAGAAGACCCAGCTCATTCGCATGCTGGAACAGATCAGGCGATTGGATAGCTATCTTGAGCGCTATGGTGACCCTTCGAAAGTCAAACGTCTCGAGGGTGGTGATATTTTGCAAATTCTGTTGGAGCAACGGCAGCTCAGCAAAACCACCAAAGATATTCTGGCTGGGCTTGAGGGCAGGGAAGTGTTTCAGCAGCATCCCGGGGAAGCATCAATCTACCGTAAGATGGATGGCAAAGTTCAAGTGGACGGGAAAGCCGTGTCTGAACGAAATGATGATCATTACAAACCGGAGACGGCTGCCCGCAGAAGCATCGCACACTATCAAGAGGTGCGTTCCTCCGTTCTGGAGAAACGTCAGCGGCTTAGGTTGGTTTTGTCCCGGGCTATGGCTCGACTCAATAATGCTTCGACAGCCAGTGAAGTTCAGAAGCTCTCGGTACTGGTGACCGGACTACAAACCGAGTTGCAGGCTATTGACCGGGAAATCGGGTTTGCTGAAGCCGAGGCAAGAACCCGGATGATGCGTAATGAGCTACAACATCAGATCGAACGCAAGGCAAGGGTGGAGAATGAGCGTGCCCGCATGCGTCAGGCTACGCTCAACAATGCTAGGACATTTAAAATCCGTTGGGAGCCTGTGTTTTTTAACCGCAGCAAATAACTTGCCATGGAACACTCATTCAGAACCCTATTCCCTGAACTCGTTACCGAAGCCAACGAGCTTTACACTGTGTTCGCTACTATGGCTATGGTCTTTGTTTTCATTGGGCTGCTGGTTGCCGCATGGCGAAGTTCCTTGGGTGACATTGGTATCGTCATGCGGGGACTGGTAACAGCTGGGGTCATCGCTGTAGTGCTGAGTGTCTTCCCTAACTGGGTCGATCATCTCCAAATTATGATGCATGGGCTGGTAAACCAAATTGATGCCAATCCTTCGGAGTCCCATCAGCTCTTTGCCGAACTTATAGCAGGGCCAGTGGAAAAGGGAGAAGAGCAAGCTGGATTTTGGGATGTTCTTTGGGCAGATGATGGAGGGTTGGGAAAAGCCATTCTCTATGCAGTTATCCTACTCATGGGAAAAATCGCCCTCGCTATCATGTGGTTGTTTTTCATAGTTCAACAGCTTATCCTGATTTTTGGCGTAGCTACATCACCTGTATTCCTTGCTATGCTGACTCTTGAGGTAACCAAACCCATTGGTGTGAAATTTCTGATGTCTTTGGGAGGAGTCATATGTTGGCCAATCGGGTGGGCAATCGTGGACAAAGCCACGCAGGCATTCCTCAGAATGGCAGCCGATGCACAGCTCTTTGAATCCATGGAAAATGGTCAGGTTGTTGCAGCCGGGGAGTTCTTTTTTATGATCATCGTGCTCAGCATCTGGATTCTGGTCAGCACCATTGCTGCTCCGGTAGCAGTATCAAAAATGCTGCAGGCAGGGACTCAAATCGGTTCCTCCTTATTATCGAGTCTTGGAACGGCAACTGCACAGGGAATTAGCTATGCGACAGGGGCTGGAGTGACTGCCGCCATGGCCGGAGGTTCGGGGAGAGCCGTTACTGGTGCTGCCGTAGCCGGGGGGATGGGAGGACTTGCCAGCGGAGCCGCAGGAACATCCGGCCTGCTTGTCCCGGCCATGATCGGTACCATGGCCGCGATGACAGGGTTTTCATCGGGTGGACAGGATCCTAACCAAAAGGCGGAGGACATTGCAAGGAAGGCAGGGAAATGAAAAACGCACTCGATATATTCAAGGGGCATCAACGTCAGGCTCGTATCTGGTTCTGGTTGTTCCTTCTGACCATCACCGGATTCAGTGTGGAGCGCTGGCATCTGGTCAATCGCTTGAACGCGGATACCAAGGTCATCGTAATCGATGAAAACACCATCTATTTGAGCAAGGTGCTGGATTTCTCGGAAGCCCGCAAGATGCATGAGCAACAGGCGGTGCTGGCTGTGGAAACCCTGTTCAACCGTCATCCTGGTGGGGCTGATCATCCTGAGCGCATGAAGAAACTGTTTACAAAGCAAGCCTATCAGCAGGCGATGGCACTCATTGAGCTCGAGACTCCTGTTTTTGAAACCCGGCAAATCCATCAGAAGATTGAGGTCTCCAGAACCGAAATACTCCAGTCTGCCGATAACAGCGTTGTCATATCGGTAAACGGCCAGTTGCTCCGGGTAGGAACATTTGACGGCAAACCTCACAACGAAGGACTCCGCTTCAAGGTTCATCTCACATTTGTCCGAAACCCGTCCATGGCAACCAATGGAGCGTTCCCAACCCTAGTAGGTTCCATGGCAATTGAAACCGAACCTATTCGATGAAAACCAGCATATTTACACTATTGTTGTTAGCCTCTTCGTTGTGCGCGATGGAGCCACAGCAGCCGCGCATCGCCAGATGGGATGAAAAGAAGATTCTTACAGTCAGCCTTCATCACGAGCTAACTACCGTCATTACTTTCCCGGGAGAGGTTTCCATGGTGGTGGGCAAGGGGCTGACCGATGGCTCGGCACCTGGACAAGTGCAGTATGCCAGCCCCAAGGGGGCGAGCACATTGATGCTGCGCTCAGTTGATACCAAGGCAACTACCTACATGCAGGTCATGTGTGGGAAGAAAATTCAGGTTTTCAAACTGATGCACAGTGATCGCCCCGACAGTCATGTTACGCTCAACAAGCTTCCTCTGATAGCCCAAACTATCGTCCCGACGAATTCCAAGGCATCAAGGATCGGATTGTCCGAAACCCGGATTCAACAGTTGATAGGTCTGGCAGTTAACAGATCAAAATTGGAGCCCAACCAATTCAGGCAATATGAAGGTGTCCAGTCGAGAGAAGAAACCGAGCTCTACAAGGAAGGGCACCTTACGACACAGATCCAGGGCATTCATCGTTTTGATCGTGATGACACACTTGTGTTCACAGGAATCGTCATCAATAGGGACAGCAAGCCCAGACGAATTGATCCGGAAAGAATCAGGATACGTGTAGGCAAGAACCGTATCTTTCGTCCCAATAAGGCCATCCTCTCGCAATACCGCATTCCGGCGAGGGGCATAAGCGAGTTCAAGCTGGTGCTGGTGGGGGATTCCAAGGGGAGGAAACTCCACCTCAGTATCGACAACCATTTCACCTTGCTGCCATGATGCGCTTCATTACCCCTGTCATTGACTTCTTCCGTTCCCGTAAAGGTATGGGAGTGCTCCTGGCTCTTGCTGTATTACTCCTGTTCTTTCTCGCTAACCATTACCGTAAGAGGGACGGGAGGAAGAGCGTGCAAGTTCCTAAGCTTCCCACGTTGCCCCTGATAGGCAACCGCACGGAGAAGCCAGAAGACTTGGGGGAAGCACCGTTGGTCAAGGAGCGTCCCGGATATACTCCTTACAGGCCAATGCCCGTAAAACCTGTTACAAGAGAGCCACAGGTTCACCTAGTCATCCCCTCAGTATCAGATCACGAAGAAGAGTTTGTTCCGTTGCCACCTCTGGTTCACACTTGGCAGCCTGCCAAACTGAAACTGCAACTACGAGTAAAGGATTCCAAACTTTCTATCATACCCGTGGGGCTTATGATTCCATGTAAATTGGTCACTACTCTGGAATCGGGAGCCAGTGGGTCCCCACTCATCGCCAAGGTCACCCGGAACGTAATGCACAATGGCAGGGTAATCATACCCTATGGCAGTGAACTGCATGGGCAGGTGAGACAGGGCAAGCAACGTGATAGGCTTGAGACAGGAGCCAGCTGGAGGCTTGTATTTCCGTCTGGCCAATCAACAAAATTAACAGGAATCGGGCTGAACCGTGATTTTGACCCTGTCAAAAATCGCTACGGTGTGGCGGATGGTTCTCTGGGGATCAAGGGGCAGCTTGTTAAACCCGGTTGGAAATCAGCCTATAAGCAAATTCTGGCGACAGGCCTGTCTGCAATGAGCAGATTTACCCAGCAACGGGGCAGGAGTGTTTTCGGTGAAGAGGCACTGACTACAGTCCGCAATGGCGCGCTTGAGGGGGCGGCAAACGTGGTTGACCGCTATGCCGGGCAAGCAAAGCGGGAAGCCCGGGACAACAAGCCCTTTGTCAGGGTTTCGGCGGGAAGTGAATTCTATCTTTATGTCATGGGTGAAGTCCAATCATCAAAGTTGAAGCAGCCAGCAATTCAGAGAGAACTGCAGAATGTCATACGGCAACGTGAGCAGTTGCTCAACCGTTTGCGTCAGCAATACGTCAAGCCATGAATCCCAAGCTCAGTAATCTTGAGAGTCATTTAAAGAAACACATCATCGGGCAAGATGATGTCGTTAAAGAGGTTTCTGAAATTCTGCGAATGGGTGAGCTTGGTTTGGCAGACACAAATCGTCCCAAGGGTAGTTTCCTGTTTCTTGGTCCGACAGGAGTAGGGAAAACCGAACTAACACTGTGCTACACTCGCTATCTATTTGGTGAGAAGCACCTCGCACGCTTTGATATGAGTGAGTTCCAGCATCCTGATTCGGTATTGCAATTCCTCGGAACAAACACCCACAGGGGAACATTTCATCAAAGAATCAGTGCCACAGGAGGCTGGGGAACGATTCTGTTCGATGAGGTCGAGAAAGCTCATCCTCCGGTGTTGGATCTGCTATTGCAAATCCTCGATGTCGGACGGTTGACAGTGGGTGACGGAACCCAGCTCGATCTTACATCCTACTACATCGTCCTGACCTCCAACATAGCCTCCAAAGCTGTTGTGACGGCACGCCAGCAATCAGGTGCGGCACTTCGCCGTTTTGTCAAAGCCCAAGCTATGCAGACCTTGCGACCCGAACTCTTTGCCCGGATTGATTCGGTTCAGGTATTCAATCGGTTGACTTGGGAGAACACCTTGCTCATCGCTGAAAAAATCATGCAGGAGGAAAAAGTTCGGTTGGGGGCATTGGGTGTTGATGCAACAAGGCTGCCCGGTATTAGCGAGATAGCCCAGTCGGTGAATCTTGACTTGGTGTTTGGGGTGCGACCATTAAGACGAACCATAAGGTCGGCAGTTATTGAGTGCTGGAAAATTGGTTCAATCTTCGAAAACTTGAAGGGAGTTAACATGGATGCAGAAAACATCTAAAATAGACGAATTATGGAAATAATCACCGCAAACAATGCCAAGCAGAATTTCGGCTTGTTGATGTACAAGGTCCTGAATGAACCAGTCACGATTACCAAGCACGGCAGGCCTGCCGTGGTGGTGACGCCGGGTGCCGAGTATCAGGAGCCGATGTATCTCAAATATGCCAATTTGAAAGCCGAGGTAGAGAAAGGTTTTGCAAGCCTTGACCGTGGAGAGGTTTCCTCCAAGACGGCGAACGAGATCGCCGGGGAGGGGTTACAGACTTACAACCCATTCGCGTCAACTTAAGCATTTGATTCCCGTTGCCTCGTCTCCATGATCACGTGTGGGATGTGCGGGGTGTAGCGAGTGAAGTCGCTTACGCATGTTAGTGTCAGGAGATGCTCACCGAGGTCACATACGAATTTTTCAAGCCTGATTGTTTTGTTTGTGAGGTTGAGGGTGGTTTGTAGGACCGAGGTGGCTTTCATGGTCAGCACAAGTCTGAGGATGCTGGCATACATCAGCGTCAGCAGGTGTTCCGCACTGCTTTCCCGGTTCAGGGCTTGTTGGAGTTCCCCGGATTGTTTCCAGGCTCGGAAGCCGTTGGAAGATTTTCTCTTCTAAATGAGTAATCAACTCAGAAAATAATAGAGATAGCTATGAACGAAGAAAGGAAGATCTATGGCTTTCTTGACAATGAATCTTTATTGTTTTAGTTAGATTTAAAGTGGGGAGTGTGAAAATTGGCTTTTGAAAAACATATTGGCGCTGGTTCTAAGGAACCACCTACAGAAGGGAAGTTTGTCTCCATTTCTCCAGATGGAATGATTCGTTTGTCCACAGACTTGTGTACCGTGATCAAAATATTTGATTATGGGTTTGTAGATCTTTACTATGATATAGAGGAAGATAAGTTAGGTATTATCTTACAAAAAAGTAGAGGGAAGGATTCGATAAAAGTTTCTCCTCACAACGGGCAAAAATCTGCCAAGATGAATGTGAAAAATTTTCTGCCAAATTTTGGAATAAAAATCGAATCTACTACGCGGTATTTTCTTGATGAAAATTCAACAGGGTGGAGAAAAAAGGGGGAGATGTTGATCTTCACTAAGGGGAGTTGTAAATCCCGTCGGCAAGAAAATAGCGTTTGGAAAAATATTTGTTCCGCTTTTTGGGGCTGCCAGTCAGCATCCATTAAAGCCGGATCCTGAGGAAATTCAGAAGAGGGGAGTGAAGTGTGCTATGACATAGCTCGTGAAAGTGTCCCACAAAGTTGATATTTTGTAGGCCGGTTGCTATAATTGGCTTGAGGAGAAAGATTATGGCTGAAGGGTATTTGCGTCACCTTAAGTATCTGATCCCTACAGCCATAAGGGGTTCACGTTGTCTCGTCTCCATGGCCACGTGCGGGGTGTAGCGGGTGAAGTCGCTTACGTATGTTAGTGTCGGGAGGTGCTCGTCGAGGTCACAGGAGAGTTTTTCAGTACTGATTGTTTTGTTTGCGGGGTTGAGGCGGATGCACTTCGAGTCGCAACTCTCCGATGAGAGTTTCTCTTGAGAGGGCATTTCAGGCGCAATTTTTGCGCTCTTAAATTTTTAAGAGGAGATGTCTGTACGGAAAATCATCGATTTTCTCACCACCATGAAATTATCCCTGAATCAGCCATTTTTGAGTTTCGTTAGAATGGCATGGAATAGACGGGCGAGAGCTACATGAAAAAAATCATCAGGGGAACTCCCGTATGTTTTTCATCAGGCGCAGTTTGGGCAAATGCTGCGTATCTATCAAAGTAACTCGACCGACGCCGCCAAGTCCTACTACCGTAATCTTGAGCAAGGCGACTACTACGGCCATGAATCCGGACCAGGACTCTGGTTCGGGAAAGCTGCTGCGCGGTTGGGTCTCGAAGGAGAGGTTCGGCAAGATGATTTCAACGCGCTTTGCGACAACAGGCACCCACAGACAGATGAAAAGCTGAATCCCCGTGAGAACAAGTGGCGCAAGGTGGGCTACGATATGACGTTTTCTGCCCCGAAATCCGTATCCATCCTGCACGGGGTGGTCGGGGACAAACGCATCGAATCTGTGTTTCAGGAATCTGTTAGGAAAACCATGCGGTTCATAGAGAATGACATCCATGTGCGCGTTCGGAAGGATGGGGAAGTGAGCACTCGCCAGACCTCCAATCTTGTCTGGTCGGAGTTCACCCACCTGACATCACGCCCAGTGCAGGGGCTATGTGACCCGCAACTCCACTGCCATTGTTTCGCCTTCAACACATCCTACGACTCTGAAGAACAACGCTTCAAGGCGGGGGAGTTTTTCCATATCAAATTGGACAGCCCTTACTTTGAGGCATGCTTTCACAACTTCCTTGCACTTGGTCTGAAGGAGCTTGGATACCAGATTGTCAACCAACCGCGTGGGTTTGAGGTACGTGGCGTATCCCGTGAAATGGTGGAGGCGTTTTCCAGGCGCACTGCCCAAATCGAGCAAATTGCCGCTGAACTGGGAATCTCAGGGAACCAGAAGGCGATGGATCAGCTCGGTGCCATTACCCGTGACAGCAAGGAGACACTGATGAATGCAAAAGAGATGCACACTGAATGGAAGGAACGCGCAAGACAGGTAGGCGGAGCCTATGACTGGCAGTCCAACAAACCATGCAAAATCAAGTCAGGCCAGGCAGTGGCCAATGCGATCGCCTCCATTTTCGAGCGTAAGAGCGTTGTCCGTTACCGCCAGCTTCTGGCAGAGGCATTGCAAAATGCGACGGGAAGCTGTGGGCTGAAGAAAATAAGCGAGACATTCAAGGCTCGTAGCGATCTGCTTAGGAAACAAAGCAAGGACACGCTTTATGTGACAACGAAAGAGGTGCTTTCCGAAGAAAAAGAGGTTCTTCGATACCTCGAAAAAACCAAGGGAACCATGCACCGGATGAACCGGTTCTTTTCGGCTCCAGATACAGGGCTGGATGCCAACCAGAAGGCAGCAGTGGAAGCCCTGATGCACTCCACAGACCGTGTCATTGTGATTGCCGGTAGGGCAGGCACAGGGAAGACAACGCTCATGAAAACAGCTGTGGAGTCCATGCAGGCCGTGGGTGAACGCGTCTTTACCTTCGCGCCGACTTCGGAAGCCAGTCACAACGTGTTGAGGCGTGAAGGGTTTGAAAATAGCGAAACCATTCAGCAATTTCTGGTGAATGAAAACCTGCAGAAAGAAGCAGCCCATGCCGTCCTGTGGCTGGATGAAGCGGGGCTGCTATCGGTCAGGGAACTGAATGCGCTGTTCAAGGTCAGCAGGAAATACGGGAATCGGGTGATTCTCGGCGGAGACTGGAGGCAAAACCACAGTGTGGATCGTGGGGATTGCCTGAGATTGGTTGCGAACAGCGGGCATGTGCAGGTCATGCAAGTAAGTCATGTCTATCGACAGCAGATGGAACAATATCGTCAGGCGGTTACACACCTCAGTGAGGGTAAAGTAGCCGATGCCTTCGGGATATTCGAGCAAATGGGAGCAATCCACGAATACCGTGACATGCATGAAAAATTGGAGCGCGTTTCCCGGGAGTATTTGGATCAGTTCAAATCCGTCTTGGTCGTGTCTCCCACGCATATCGAAGGGCGGCTAGTGACCCATAGCATCCGTGAAAAACTCAAGGGAGTAGGCAGGTTGGCACGAACCGATTATGAACTGCCTGTTTACCGGAACAAAAACCTGACCCATGCCCAGAAATCCATGCCCTTCATGTATGGGGAGGGGGATCTCGTGAGATTCCACAGCCCTGTCAAGGGGAGATTCAGAAAAGGAGAGGCTCTGCAAGTGATGGCAGTCAACGGGGGCAAAGTGTGGGTTAAATCTCCGCGCAGTGACTCAGAATCTGAACTAGACTTCAGCCTGTCCGGTAAATTTGAAGTATGCCACAGAGATACCATTTCCGTAGCGATTGGTGATCTCATCAGACTCACAGAAAACGTCACAACCATCGAAGGAAAGAGGCTCTACAGTGGCTCGGTTCATAGCGTGGATGCTATGGAAAATGGTAGAATTGTGTTCAAAAACGGGCATAGATTGCTGGCGGATGCCGGAGTGTTCGAACATGGCTATGTCACCACCAGTCACTCAAGCCAAGGGAAGACGGTCGACAAGGTGATCATTTGCCAGGGAAGCATGAGCATGGGCGCGTCCAGTCTGGAGCAGTTCTATGTCAGTGCATCCAGAGGACGAAAATCGATCTCGGTATGGACGGACGGAAAGGATGATCTGCTGGCAAGTGTCCAGCGTAGCGGACAGAGAGTGCTGGCAACCGAACTCATCACTCCACCAGACACTCACAGGAAAAAGAACCGGGCTTATGAGAACGGTGTCAGGGCTGCCCAATCAGAGTATGAAATTGAGTCAGAGAGATTGTTGCCATGACCTGTGAAGACATTTTCAAAGACACAGAGGGCAGGGCGAAGACCGAATGCTACGAAATCGTCAAATACCGTGACCGCGCCCGGATGCTGACCTTTATCATGCGTGACAACAGTTTCTACTCAGGGAGCTACTCCCACATGCATGGGGTGCGTTTGCTTGGTGATACGCTCAAGATAGAATTTAGCGAAGCCATGGCCGTTGTCGAAGGTGAGGAGCTAGAGATGCTCTATCGCCCTGTGACGGATCACCGAGTGGTGTATTTGAGGGAAGTCTCTGATTCTAATCTCCACATGAGGTTGAGCGGCAGGATTAAAGGTATCTCCATCATAGATCGATAGCTAGACCTCGTTTTATAACTGCTTATCCAGTGCCTGTCTGATCAGGCCGACCACATATTGAAGATCATCGATATGCTCAAATCGTATTTCGACGTTGCCGTTGCCCCACCTGCCGACGTTGGTCACATCTTTACATAAGCCGCGGGGGTCGTCTATCTCAAGAAAATCAAGATTGAGGCTGAGTCGCAAACGTGATGCCTGGGGAACGATATCAACGAAGTTGGTCTCAGCCTTATAGGCGATATAGAGCTTGAGGAACTGTTCACTGACACATTCATCCAGTGCCAGTATTTGGGAGCGGAGAGCATCGAAAAGTTCCCGTGTGATACCGCCATCCAGTTGCGGATGATCTGTGATGGAGTAATTGCCAATGTTTGTTTTCTCAGGCCCGTATATGCCGAGAATGTCCTCCAGCAGGCTTGGTGCTTTCCAGACCGTGAGTGCTTGTGTGGCGAGAGTGTCAGCTCTTTGCTTGATGGTGTCCTCATTCCAGACTTCACAGGTTCCCAGACCCTCATTTAGTTTGAGGGGGCTCTGTGCAAAGCCGTTCTTCATATCACGTTTTTGAGTAAAAGGGCGATCACTGTATTCTGAGTTGTAGCCAGTGAGTGTGAGATTGCCGAGGGTGTGCAGGTATTGCTGATGAACACGTTTCCAATTTCCACCCAGATCATGTTTCCATTCGGCACTCAGGTTTTCGTTCTGGGGCATAATGTGCTCGATTGTGTAATCCTGAATATAAACCCGCTCCTTGCGACCGAAATTTTCAAATCGCCTCAGCCAGTATGCCCGTCTTTTGAAGTTGTATAAGTCGCGTGTTTGAATTTTGTCCGTGAATTCCTGGTCATTGGGAAAACGGCGATAGGAGGGTAGGTAGATAAAAACTGCTTTTACACTTTCGACGTATCTGTCCTTCTTAACAGAGCGCATGAACCGTGCAAAAGTCTGGCGTAGGGAGTTCGTCGGAATTTCACATACAGCACGCCGGAAAACATAGCTTTCCACCATGCGCAGAATGGTGATAAATTCGTCACTGTTGATCTGTTCCTGAGCGTAGTCTTGATAGACTTCGATCAGCATGGGGTAGCAGACGTCCGCACCCAGTTCCCGAATGTCCTGGAATGCCTTGGCCAGTTCACCATCGGTTTCTTTGCCTAGTGCGATGTTGCAGTAGTAGCCGGTGAATTCTACGAGGGATTTTAGTAGATCTTCAATTTCGTGTTGGTGTGAGTAGGACTTGAATTCGTCATAGACTGCATCTCGTCTGATGCGGACATTTCCGGTATGTATGACCAGATAGTAGCGCATGAAGTCATCGAACTGGTGGATGTAGTTCTCGGCACCAAAGGCGGTTTCCATAGGGCGCCAGTATTCTTCGTAGAGACGGGTTTGTAGTCCGTGCTCTAGCCCCATGAGCACAAAATTACGGATCAGGTCGGCTTGGGTTAGAGCCTTGCCCGTTGAGTTCATGCTTTCAAAGATCATTTGGGGATTGTCGATGCCTGGTTGCAGGCTGACATCAACGATCATGAGTTTTTTGATGCCTTTCCAGGCAATGTCCAAATCAGCTTTTGCGATCTGTTCAGTGAAGAATTGAAAATTATCAAGAATGCGATGAGAGCTTTGCTCGCCGGGCTCCTTGTCACCGACAAGATTGATGAGGGTGTCTTTATCAGTGCGGGTAAGAAGGAGCCGATAGGCTGCCTCTCCCTTGCCATGGCGATTGCGGAGATAGTAGTCCTCGATTTCAGCGGCGGAAATTGGTTCGTCTCTGCCCTCTGCTTCGAGCCTGCGTTTTAGCGCAATCAACAATAGCGTCATCGTGGTAATTCGCTGTTGCCCGTCGATGACCAGCCAGCGTGTGATGGAAGCATCGATATTGGTGTTGGGAATGTAGACGACGGAACCGATGAAGTGACTGTTTAGGTCCGGGTTGTCTCCTACACGGAGAATATCGTTCCATAGTTGCTGGCAATGGCTTCGTTCCCAACTGTAGGTGCGTTGGAAAATAGGGATAACGAACTGCTTGGTATCTCCGAGCAAGATGGTGAATTGTTGATCGCGGGCTTTCATGGTAGCAAAGAATTCAGGGCTTTTTATGAGGGACATTACACCCGATGTGATCCACGGAAACGGTTTCACCCGATGAATGGTGGTGTGATGTTGAAAACGACCATTTGAGTGAATGATCCTCAGACTCTCCAACCTGACCTTCGGGCATTTGATTGTCCAGATCCCTTCGTAGCTTGTCAGTGATGTCCTTGATGGCTCCTTTTCTGACGTAATTAATGAGCAGACCTCGGGATTCACGCCCTGTCGTGTATCTCTGGAGTAACTGCTTTATACCTGAAATATGGTAGGATGGGGTTCTCCATATCTTGGCTTCTCCTAATTTGATACGGGCGGGAACGCAGTGGTCGGCTTCAATTGTCAAGTCAACGTGACCATTGGAATTAGTCTCTTGGGTGCATGTCAATCCGGGTATTGTGAGTCTTCCTGCAAGGGTTGCTGATAGTCCTTCCTCGTCAAGGGTGTCGAAGTTTTTACTGTTTTGTTCCAGATGAGAGACAGCCTTTTCAAGGATGGGAATGAAGGCTTTTTCAAACTCCTCCTCCGTTTCGGCACACAGGAGATCCAAATACTCAGGAGCCTTTCTTTTGACCAGTTCGATCTGGTGGTCAAGGGTGTCTCGCTTTGAATTCATGATAAGTCTCCTTTCACACTGACGGGGCGCCAGCGGATTACGGTTGATTCTGCCCATGAATGCCATTCCTCATCCGACATGGTTTTTCGTTTCCACCATGACGAGAGTTTTTCGGTGACTTCCTTTTGACTGATATGGGTTTCTGATTCGTCTGATTTTCGATATTGCAGACTCAGGAATTTAGAAGAAGGCCGAGCCAACAAAGCGAGAGCGGCCAGAACGTCCTCATCCTTGGTGGACGTGCTTTCGGTGATCTGATCAATATCGGAAAGGAGAAGCTCGGTTTTATTTCTTGAGCCAATGATTCGCCAGATAGAGTGGTTGATGGCATGCCACTTTGGATCGGAGCCAAGGTGTCTCTGTAGATAAGTAGTGGCTCGTTTAGCTGTAACCTCATAGGGGTTTGCCCGTAGGGTTCTATAGATATTGCTGAGCATATGTTCCAATGCCAGCTGGCGGAACTCCCCGTCACCCATGAGCTTGCCAAAGATTTCTTCATTGCCCTCCATGCGATCTATCACCAGCCCTTCGAAGGCTTTTTCAAAGACGTAGCGGAAATCGTCTTTTGAGTTCGCCGTTGCCGCTCTTTGGAGATCCTCGTTTTCGAGGGCCTCTTCTTGGATCTGGTCAAAGAAAAGTTGGTCCGCTTGGGTGAAATCGGTTCCAAAGCGCTCATTGAGAATGTCGATCAACTCGGAGAGCTTGATCTTTTGGTCATCTTGTCCGGTGCCGACATCGGACGGCCCTTTCAGAGAATTGACTTTGCCTGTATTGAGGTCGATCTGGCCTTCGCTAATCTTTTGGAGGCGGTAGTATTGGAGGTCAATCTCATCATCCAGATGATAGCCCGGTTCGTTTTCCCGTTTGGGAAGTTTGGTGAGTAGGAATCTCAGATAGGTATAGAGCTGCTCAAGGTCGGAATCCTGATAGGGGATGACTTGGGACAAAAACCCATACATACTTCGGAAATTCACTAGCAGGGTCTTGATTTCCTCGCGCTCGTCCTCGGGTTTTTCTTTGAAGCGCTCGACCGCCTGATCAAGAATGCCATTCATTTTGGCATGGTCGTGGGCGGTTTCTTTACGCCGTGGTTTGAAGTAAACGACGCAAAAGGCAGAGACTTCTTCCTCAAAAACCAGACCCGTTTCCTCGATCTGGTGTTGCAGGCGGTAAAGGTGTTGTGCGTCGGTCAGTTCCTCGGCTGGTGTATCTTCGTAGTAAGGTTTGAAGGCCTTGAAGATTTCCTCTGGTTTGTTGCGGAAGTCGAGAATGAAGGTGTCCTCCTTGCCTGGGCATGTGCGGTTGAGCCGGGAGAGGGTTTGCACGGCGTGCAGCCCGGTGAGTTTTTTGTCCACATACATCGTGTGGAGCAAGGGTTGGTCAAAACCAGTCTGGTATTTCTCGGCGACGAGGAGAACCTGGTATTCCTGGCTGTCGAATTTTTCCGGAAGTTCGCTTTCCCTGATACCGCCGTTCATGCTGACTTCAGTCCAGCTCTTTCCAGGTGCTTCGGGGTCTTCAACGGTGCCTGAAAAGGCGACAAGCGTCTTGACGTCAGAATATCCTTTTTCCGTGATATATTTATCAAAGGCCTGTTTGTAGCGGACAGCGTGAAGGCGTGAATCGGTGACGACCATGGCCTTGGCTCGCCCCCCGATTTTGTGTCTTACGTGGGTGCGGAAGTGCTCAACCATCACCTCCGTCCGGGTACGCAGATTGACCGCGTGAAAGGTGAGAGCCCGGGCAAGTGCGCGGGCAGCTTTCTTTCGTTTCACGTGGGGGTCGTCGTCCCCGACCTGGACAATACGAAAATAGGTTTCGTAGGTGATGTAGTTCCTCAGGACATCGAGGATGAATTTTTCCTCGATGGCCTGCCTCATCGTGTAAAGGTGAAACGGGGATTCGCCGTTTGGTCCCGGTTCATCGAATACTTTCTTGGTTTTGTATTTCGGAGTGGCGGTGAAGGCAAAGAAACTGAGGTTGGGTTGTTTGCCTCGCTTCATCATTTCACGCACAACTCCGGCAAGATGGTCGGCATCGTCGTCCTCGTCCAAGCCGTGATCGGCGGCATATTCTTCCGCTTCTTCCTCAATCCGGTCAGCATTGAGCACACCTTTCAGCTCCATGGCTGCTTCGCCGGATTGGGAGCTGTGCGCTTCATCGACAATGACAGCAAAACGTTTGTCCTTGGTTGATATATCAATGTCAGGATGATTTTCCTTCCGCAGTTTTTCCAAAGTTTCGGAAATGAAGGGAAACTTCTGGAGTGTCGTGATAATGATGGGCGTTCCGTTAGCCAGAGCTCTGACGAGTTGCCGGGTATCTTCATCGATCTTTTCCACCACGCCTTGCTTGTGATCGAATTGGTAGATCGTGTTTTGAAGCTGTTGATCGAGGATGCGCCGGTCAGTCACCACGATGACGGAATCAAATACCTTTTGATCGCCTGCATTATGAAGTGAGGAAAGCCGATGGGCGAGCCAGGCGATGGAGTTGGATTTGCCGGAACCTGCTGAGTGCTGGACGAGGTAATTGCGGCCTGAGCCATGTTCGCGAGCACTGATAACGAGTTTACGCACGCTATCAAGCTGGTGGTAGCGGGGGAAGATCATCGTTTCCTTGGTGATCTTCTTGATGGTTCCGGCATCGGTCAGGATACGCTTTTCGGAGACCTGTAGGTGCATGAAACGCCCGAAGATATCGAGCAGGCTGTCACGCTGCCAGACCTCGCGCCAGAGGTAGGCGGTGCGGTAGCCGCCATCTGTGGCAGGTGGGTTTCCGGCATGGCCTTCGTTGCCGAGATTGAAAGGAAGGAAGTGAGTCTTGTCTCCACTCAGGCGGGTGGCCATAAAGACGGCGTCTTGATCGATAGCGAAATGCACCAGAGTGCGTTTCTTGAACTCAAAGATCAGTTCGCGAGGATTGCGGTCTCGTTTGTATTGCTTTTTGGCATCCTCGACCGTTTGGCCGGAGAGTGGGTTTTTTAGCTCAGCTGTGACAATGGGAAGGCCGTTGAGAAAGAGAACAAGATCGAGGGAGTTGGAATTGTCCTCGCTGTAGTAAAGCTGCCGGGTAACACTGAGCACGTTTTTCTGATAGAGGGTCAGCGTATCCGGATTCATTGCGTTGCTTGGAGAGAAAACAGCAATCCGTAATTTCTTGCCGTAGCATTTGAAACCCTGACGCAATACCTTGAGAACACCCTTGGTATCCAGCTCCTTGCAGAGATGATCGATCACCACCTTGCCGGTTTCCTCACCATGGATACTCTGCAGACTCTTCCAGACTTTTTCCTGCGTCTTTTGAATGAATTCTAACACTAACTCAGGATCGAGTGCACGGGCTTTGTCGTAGCGACCCTTGCTCTCACCATTTCGATAGTCCACAAAGACAAAGCCACCACTTTCGCAAAGGTGGTCTACAATGGCGTCTTCGAGGCGGGCTTCGGTGTGTTTGTTCATGGTTTATTTTCTGCAAAGAATGTGATGGCGTCAGTCAATTTATGAATGGCATCAGTATTTCCCTCGTGTGTTGCTTGGTGTAGCAACCCGGCAAGAATAGCGTTACGTGTGTTCGCTGGTATCACGCAAGGGCATAACACGCGGTGCGAGGTTGGGAAATCACCCCAGTGACAACCCAAGGACTTATCTCCATACTCATGTTGGTTTTTGTGGTTATACCAGCCGATGATCAGCGTAAAATGATCATCTTGGTGTATGACTTTCGGGCTTTCCCAAAACGAGACAATGTTCATGATTTTTATCCTATGGTTTCTATGTGGGTGTTTTCGAGAGCGTCTAGAGACATCTTGTCTATATCGTTATAGTGATAGTGTCTTATTGTATGGTCGGCTTTTAAATATTTGTTAGCACCATCTAAAAAACGTTCAGGGGTAAGATGACATGACAAAACAAATTTAGAAATATAAAGGCGTTTTGATTTTCCTGTATAGTGCTTGATCACGCTGTGCAGTGAGCGACACCAAGCGGCACCTGCATTTAATTGGGCTGGGAGGCTTTCGGGAAATTTGCCAGACTTAAACTCGATGCAGAGTGCGTGAATTTTGGATTTGTGGAGATGGAAAATCACAAAGTCACAACGCTTTGCCCAGGGTTTAGAAGTCTCATCAAGGAAGTGAAACAGTTTGCCTTTTTTCTTCTTTAAATCGTGATTGATAATGATCGCTTGCCCGGGGACTAAAAGCCTGACCTTTTTAACTCGCTCTTTTGCTGCCCCAGGGAATTGCACTTTGTCTTTGATGACAACATAATCGTCCTCTGAATCAAGAATTTCATAATTCTCTGTATCCAGATAATCCCGTAAGGCTTCGAAATAGCTTTGAGCGGTGATTGCCATTGTTACATCTCATTAGAAAGTTTCACGTTGCGCACATCAATCTTTCCAGTGGTTGCGGCTGTGATGAGGGCGGTGCGGTATTCAGTGAGGCGGTCAATGACCGCTTTAACCTTCAATGTAAGCGCATCGGTCTTACCCGTTTCGGAATCCAAAAACCTGCCAATTTCCTTTTGCTCATCTTGTGGCGGAAGCAGGACAGGTAGTTTCTTGAGCAAATCCTGCCCCAGTGACACTCTCGTCACTAGGTTCATTTCTTTGTTAAAGAAGTTACGATGAATTGAAGATCTGAAGTAATATTTGGAATACTCTTTCGTTAGTCCAGATTCCGATTCAGGGCGAAATCGAATCAAAAAACCTGCGAATATTGAGTGTTCGATTGTTTGGAAGCATGTAGAGGAAATAGCTATTTCCTCGGCCGTTTCAGACGTCCTTGTAAACAAAACATCTCCCTCTCTTATGGAAAACATTGATTGTTCTTGAGCTGAGGATCTTGCCAAGCCGCTGACTTTAGAAGGAAGCTTTTCGTTGCCATAAACATCACTGTAGGAAACGAATGGGTGGCCGGAGCCGAAATATTCAGCACTTTCACTGATTCCATTTTTTGTAGTTCCCAGATGCCTTAACTTCCTGATCCCCCAATGTTCTGGAATGTCGCCGATCCAAGAAATACCGGAGTCGCGCATGGGGGCGTCGGGGTTGAGGCCTTTGGTGACGGTTTGGGTGATGATGGCGATGCGCTGCTCCTGGAGCTTCTCAATGAGCTGCTGCTTCTTTGCAATCAGCGCATCAATCTGCCCCGTCTTCCAGTCGAGGAAGTTTGCGATTTGTTTTTGTTCTTCAGCTGTAGGCCATGCCCATTGAAGCTTACGAATGTCGTCTGGATTTACGCGCTGGTGGCTTCGCGTTACCGATTGAACCTTGCTTGATAGGAGCTTGGTTACTTTGTCTGAAAGCCAAGCATAGTAACAGTAGCGCAGGTTTAAATCGTTCTTCGGTAGAATTGGGACAAACTCACCAGAAGAGACTGTGAGGAACTCTTCGTGGGGCGACGCAATGCAAATGGTAGCTTTACGAGGGTTGAGTTTTGAGACTAGAAGCTGTGTCTCTCGTATTCTGAGCTTAGAGGAATCAATGTCCTCGCCCTCCTGAATTTGTGCAGTCCCATACTCCTGCACATTTGGAATCGAAAAGTGGAGCACCTTTTTGTCTTCCATTTCCGAAACTCGAACTTGGAGCTTATTAGACTCCGTCGTGAAGTCAGCGCGGAGATGGTTCCAATGCGCTGGAATTTCACCTAGCCAATCGTCGTCGGATTGCAGGTATTCTGGATATACCGGATATGCCATCACACCACCTCCTTCAGCATTTCCATGATCTCCTTCTCCAAGCCTTCGATGTCCTTCTCGATCTTCTCGAGGTCACGCGGTGGCTCGTATTCGTAGAAGTGGCGGTTGAAGGGGATTTCGTAGCCGACCTTGATCTTACTGTGGTCGAGCCAGGCATCGGGGCGATACGGGAGGACTTCGGCTTTGAGGTAGTCCTCGCAGTGTTCCTCGACGAGTTCGAGAAGGGCGGTGACATCTACCTTGGCGGATTTGGTCTTTCCTTTGTAGTCGACGGGGAGCGGAAGGCTGATGTCATCCGGGAGCGGGACGTTTTCGGTGTCACGCAGGTCGGGATCAGGCTCTTGCTCGCCGTTTGGTTTGTAACAGATTTCAGCGGTGGGGTCTTTTTCTCCGAGGCTACCGGGGGCGAGGAGTGCTTTTTTAAGGGCGGCATCAAGTGTGCTGTCAGCTTCCTTGAAAGCGGTGTTTAGTAGTAGTTCGAATTCTTTGCGGTCTTTGACGAGTTGGCCGTTGGAGAATATGGGTTTCATGCCGTCGAGGATTTCGAGGATAGCTTCTTGGGCGACTTTTCCTTCGAGTTCCTCCTTCTTGATCTTGTCTTTGTCCTTCCGTTTGCGGGAGATGGCGAGGTTGATGAAGACGGTGGTTTCCTTGAAGCGCCCGATTCGTTCGTCGGTGACGGTGAAGTTGAGGCGAAGCGGGCGTTCGACGGTGATCTTGAGGTAGCCGAATTCACGGTTGTCGAAGATTTTGCTGACAAAGAGGCTTTTCGACTGGTCGCGTTTGGAGTCGATGTTGGTTTGGATGTCGCCGACGGTCATGCGGATCTCTTCCTGGAACTCGCCATAGAGCTTGGTGAGGGTGGCGATATGGTCGGGCGAGCCTTCGGTGGTGTCGCCGAGCCGTTTGCGTTTGTCGCCGAGGCTCTTTTTCATTTTCCAGGCGAAGTCCGTGCCGTTGATGAGCTGGACTTTGCCGGCACGCTCGGGGCGTTTGCGGTTGGTGACGATCCAGATGTAGGTATAGATGCCGGTGTTGTAGAAGAGCTGGTCGGGCAGGCCGATGATAGCTTCGAGCATGTCGTTCTCAATGATCCAGCGGCGGATATTGCTTTCGCCACCTCCGGCATCGCCGGTGAAGAGTGGGGAGCCATTGAAGACAATGGCGATGCGCGAACCCTCACCGCCATCAGTTGGTGCGGGGTGCATCTTGGAAATCATGTGGAGGAGGAAGAGGAGTGCACCGTCATTGATGCGGGGCAGTCCGGGGCCGAAGCGTCCGGCGAAGCCAAACTCGTTGTGTTCCCTGGTGACGTGGCCTTTCTCTGGTTTCCATTCCACTCCGAAGGGGGGATTGGCCAGCATGTAGTGGAATTTTTCCTTGGGGTGGCCATCGCCATCGACGATGCCGGGTCTGTCCTTGCCAGTGCCGAGGGTGTTGCCGAAGACAATGTTCTTCACGTCCTCGCCTTTGATCATGAGGTCGGAGCCACAGATGGCGTAAGACTCTGGATTGTATTCCTGGCCGAAGAGTTCGAGGTTGGCAGTAGGGTTGAGGCCAGTATCGGGGTCGATAATAAGTTTTTCCGACTCGGAGAGCATGCCGCCGGTGCCGCAAGTGGGGTCATAGATCTTGATGACCTTGCCTTCCTTGTAAACGAGATCGTCGTGAGTGAAGAGGAGGTTGACCATGAGGCCGATGACCTCTCGTGGGGTGAAATGGTCTCCGGCTTCCTCGTTGGCCTGTTCGTTAAAGCGTCTGACTAGATCCTCGAAGACATAGCCCATCGCTATATTAGGGATGCCGTCCGGACGTTCTTTGGTTTGGGGATGAAGATCGACGGCTGCGATCTCTTTCACAACCTCGAACAGGCGGTTGGCCTCGTCGAGTTTCTCGATTTCCTCCTCAAACTTGAACTTTTCGAGGATAGAACGAGCTCGTGTGGAAAATCCCGCGATGTAGTTGACGAGGTTAGCAGCGAGTTTGTCGGGATCTCCCAGGAGTTTCTGGAAGGTGAACTCGCTGGTATTGTGGAAGGTGAGCTTGAACTTTTGATTGATGATCTTCTCAATGGCTTCGGAGCCGTATTTTGGAACAGTCTTGGTCTTTCCTGTTTCCTTATCCTTTTCTTTCTTGGTTTCCGCCTTGAGTTTCTTGTGCATGGCGATCACCTCGTCCTTGGTCTTCTCCAGCACGCAGTCAAGACGGCGCAGCACAGTCAGCGGGATCATTACCCGGCGGTATTGTGGGGGACGGTAAGGGCCGCGTAGGAGATTGGCGATGTTCCAGATGACATCACCCTGTTCTTTAAAGGCGTCGAGATTACTCATGCAGTTAGAATGTGGATGGCAGGTGTGTAAATTGCAGAGTGCGCAACAACATCAAAGGACATAGGTCCAAGCCATTATTGTTGGGCTAATACATAGACAACTCCGGGGTTTTTCCAAGCATCTAAATGGGACGTGATATGGATAAGTTGATTCGCATTAATAGGTAAATTTTCACCGAAACCACCTATACCTTTTCCCCCGCCCATCCACTGGATGAATGAGCCTCTTGATAAATCGCTTGGCGGGGTGCACGATTACGGCGGTGTGATCTTTCAGTTTCATCAGTTGAGAGGGTCTAATCTGGTATTCCTCCTCTTTGCGGCGTGTGTAGGTGACACTGCCAAAGGGCTTCGAAGTTTTGGAGGGTTTCCAAATGTGTTTTTTTCCAATGAACTCGGCGCTCGCTGTCGCTCCCTCGGCGTCAGCAGCCTTGAAGATGAAGCGAGTTCGCATGTTCAGGGTTAGCACCTTGCGTTTGTCACTGCCAATGGCGGGATCAGCGGAAATCTCCGATTGAATACCGGCAATGACTGCGGCTTTGGCAGACCGGATGTGGTCGAGGGTCGTATGGTCACTGATTCCGTCTCCGCTGGCAGTCACGATGTTCTGGAACTCATCAGCGACCAGCAGGATGACGTTCTCGTTTTCCCGCTGGGCTAGTGTTCTGTCGAAACGCTTCTTGGCGTGAAGGTAGAACAGGATTTTCAAATATGTCTGGATGTAGCGGCGCTCGGATACCAGCCTCTGGGGCATGGTCAGGGTGATGATGGCGCCATGGTCGATCTGGGAGAGGCTGAAAGTGTTGGGTTCGTCACAGGAAAACACACTGGCAACATCCGGATCAAGGAAATAGCCAAGGTAGGTCTTGATCGTTCCCTCAATGGCCTCCCGCTGTTCATGGGCTTTTGAGCGAATGAATGTGGATTCAAAGAACTGGAGTAGTTCATGATGCTCATTGGTAGTAGCAATGTGTCTCAATCGCTTGACTGTTGCTTCTGCCACAGGCGGTGAGGTCAGAACTTGGTAGGTCCTGGTGAGTGTCACCGGATCGCCCAGCGCATCCAGCAGAGAGAAACTGTTGGCTAGGGCAATCTGGGCAATGGGACGGAAAAAGGCGTGTTGCCTACCTTCTGTCATGCTTGAGGCAATATCGACAATGGCCTTGGCATGGGACATCCATGTGATGCTCCGGTCACTCAGAAGATTATAGCGGTGAGGTGGTTTCCATTTCGTGGACTCACCCTCGGGTCTGACTTCTAAGTGGATCACATCATTTGATCGACCATGGGCGTTTGTCAGTTCCTGAATGAAGTGATGTTCGTCACCTTTCACTCCGAGAACCAGGCCTCCCCAGTTTGGAAGATGCCGTGTTAACTGCACCAGAATGGGATGGAATCCGCTGGTTGTCTTGCCGCTGCCGATGTCTCCAGTAATCAAGATATGTCTGCATAATTCCTCCCGTGTCCAGGTCAACGAGCCAAACTTCATGATGATTTTTCGATGGCGGTGGAACAGAACACAGAACCCGCCTGCGGCGGAAAGGACAAAGATAGTTACGGCACGAGGGAGGGAAAGGTAGAAGAATCCCAACGCTCCCAGAGAAACTAGAAACAGAGCTGAAACAAATCTCATAACGTTTTCACATGTGTTGGGTTTTCCTCAGCACTGGATGTTTCTTCAAACCGATCAATTAGGTGAAGGAAGATGAAACAGGCACAGATGCCTAGGACAAAGCCAAGAAACAGGGTGAAGAGAAGGGACGTTCGTTTCCTGTGTTGGCCTCTCGATGAAGCGCACTGTTTCAATGCAAGCTGATGATTCTCCAGCAACTGGGTGATTTGTCGCAAATCTTCGTGTGACGGAATGGCTTCTTGCACTGCTTCACGGACTTGAACCGCCAGTTCCTGTCGGGTTTCAGTAATGGGGTTAGCTCCCTCAAGTATCCTCCCGACTTCTTGCGGAGTCTCTTTCCAGATCAACGTCATGAACCCGATGGCCTCGAGAACCAACAAATACTCGTCATCCTCGGGAACATTCTGGAACGTAGCAATGGTTTTAAAAAACCGTTCCTTCTGTGGGGAAGGGAGCAATTCGGCAACCCGCTCAAGTGTGTCCGTAGCTGACATGGCGGTAATCAGGGAAGAAGAATTGAGGATGCCCTGTCAAAGCCTGCAAAAAGCTGTCGTTGATAACGCTTCGCCCTGACAAGGTTCTTTGTCCTCCTGAGGAAGTCCGTGTTTACGTCTCCGTCAATGACATGCTGGAGAGTGATCGACTGGTTCCTCAGCTCGGCCTGGAATTCCTGAATCCGAGCACCCATGGTCATGACAACGGGGGAAAGGGTATTGATGAACTGCTTCACCGAAGATTCATCATGCCAATACTCGAACTGGGAACGTGGCTCCCTGAACTCGTTCAACACCACCAGATAATCGACCTTGTCCTGAAGATGGTCTGCCCATTTTAGAATCGACTGCACAGCACCAGCTTCGTTGGTGGTAACGCCTATTGACGTAAAACGGATGCCCAGCTCTCGTGAGTCCTCAAACGCCTCGTCGAACCAGCCATAGGTGGCAGTCCCTGCACCTGCTCCAAGGTCTGCAATCAGAACCCTTCTAGATTCGGCACCACATAGGTCAAAAAACTCGTCCAAAGCACCCTCGGAATGAACATCAAACTTGGCTGCTTCAGGGTAAAAATTTTGTAATCCGCTCTTGTTGGTATTCTCGACATCGAAGTCGAGCAACACTGGTTCGATGCCCTGCCGTCGATACCACGGGACAAGGGAAAGAACGACCTCTGTCTTGGCGACGCCTCCCTTGCCGCCTTGAGTGAAAACAATGCGTGTGGATTTTTTCATGGTAATAGCGGGCACAATTCGCCCCGCTTCATCATGTGTAAGGTGTATGGGAGATATCCGGACTGATGTGCTTTTTAACGTAAATGAGTAGTCACACAAGTGGTCACAGGGCAGAAACCCTGCCGATATGAAAAATCCAGACCAACATCTTGAAGAATACCTCCGCTATTGTGAAGGCAAGGGATTGTCTCAACATTCGATCCGGGCATATGAGACAGATTTGAATAAATACCTTGGATGGTTTACTGAGAACGGCGCAGGGGAACTGTTTAGTAAAAGCGCTTTACAGAAATGGCTGCAATTCATGAGAGCTTGCTCGTTGGCACCAGCGACCATGAAGCGTAGGCTGGCGTCAATTCACACATGGGGACAATGGCTCAAAAGCTGTGACTTGCTGGAAGTAAGTGAAATCCCTATCCCGCCTGTGAAAATACCCAGAACACTCCCCAGAAACCTTACCCGTTATGAGCTGGCGACCTTGTTTCAGAAATCTGGAAGGGTGAAAGAAGATCTGGGCTTTGAGGAGCTATTGGCGGCGGCATTGGTGGAAACCTTGTTCCAAACGGGGATCAGGGTAGGGGAAGCTTGTGCCCTCAGGCTCTGCGACTATGACACTCAAGGCAATTCGTTAAGAGTGATGGGGAAGGGAATGCGCGAGCGTAAGGTCTATATCGTGAACAGAACCTCGGAAGAAGTGCTGGAACGCTATCTTGCCCAGCATCCCTTGAAACTCGATGCAACAGGGCACTTTTTCGTCCGCAAAAACGGCCAAACCCTTTCAACGGACAGCGCGAGACGGTTGCTATTGAAATACTCAAAGCAATCGGGTCTTCAGCGCCGGATAACGCCCCATATGCTGCGGCATTCTGCGGCCACGGAACTGCTCTCATATGGCGCAGACATTCGCTCGGTGCAAAAGCTGCTGGGGCACTCAAGTCTTGCTGTGACCGAGATCTACACCCATGTGTCTGATGACGGGTTGCGTGAAACTCTGTCAAAAATCAACCTCAGGGAGTCCATCGGTAAAGTGCGCTGATAACTAAAAATTATCAGTGAAAATTCTAGGATTTGGAGGCTCTAGCCATGATTTTTCTGCTGCAATTGTCGATAATGGTCAATTAACGTTTGCAATTGAAGATGAAAGGCTTGCCCGCATTAAACATGGTTGTCTACATTGGCATAGCGAGCCCTGTGCGAGATCAATAAAATATTGCCTCGAAAACAGTAGGTTGGATATCGATAAGATAGACAGAGTATATCATAATTTGGATTTACCGCAGAGGGCTAACTCAAGCTTGCCTTTCTCAAGAGCAAGTAAAGTCCCACATCATCTATGTCACGCGTCGGCCTCCTATTTTTCATCGCCTGTAGACAGCGCAGCCTTAATGGTGGTTGATGGTCACGGTGGAGAATTGCGAAAAGATGGAAATCAATCGATACTCGAAACCGTTTCTTCTGGAGTCGCTAATGGTCCTAACATTCAACTAGAAGTGCAATCCGAGGGGGAGCGGCAAATGTCTTCAGCAAACTGGCGACATCTTTGTAGCAATTCTTTGGGCATTTTTTATAAAGTGATAACGGAATGCTTGGGATTTGGAGAGCGAGGACAAGGAAAGACGATGGGCTTAGCCTCATATGGAGATAATCGTTATACTGCAACTCTCAGTGAATTTATTTTCTTGGATGAAAATGGCCAGGTGAAATTCGACCCCTATGATAGGATCTTTGATTGGATGATGGGTGTTCTCGACGAAAATTCCAATGCATTCCAAATACGTGCAAATATTGCGTGTTCCGCCCAAACCGTTTTTGAAAAAATACTGCTCCAAATCGCAACTGATATTTATGACAAATATCGGATGAAAAATTTATGTTACGGGGGAGGATGTGCTCTGAACGGCAGTGCAAACTATCGCCTAGAACACGACGGGCCGTTTGATGGTTTGTATATTTTTCCTGCTGCTGGAGATAATGGTCTTGCTGTTGGTGCAGCGTATTACGGTTATTCTCTAGAATCTTTAAAAAGGCCCCCATTAATACCCTTGTCGCAATATGGGGGGCTTCCTTTCATAGGAAAACAATACAGTCAAGAAGAGGTTGAATCCGCGTGCAGTGTCTATAATTTTCACTACAGACGTGTTCAGGATCCTATTGAATCACTGGTCGAGTTTTTAATTAGCAACCAAGTAGCATTACTTTTTCGAGGAAGGAGCGAGATCGGACCACGAGCATTAGGAAATCGATCAATTTTAGCTCTCCCTGATAGCGTTGGCATACGTGACACTATCAATTTAAACATCAAAAACCGCGAATCATTTCGTCCTTTAGCACCTATGGTAACAAAGGAGGAGGCTGGGAAATACTTTGATCTTTCTTCATATTCACCATTCATGCTCACAATTGCACCCGTGAAAGCCCAATACAGGAAGCTTCTTGAGGGCGTCTGTCATGTAGACGGAACAGCAAGGTTACAAACAATAGATCAAGAGTCTAATCCGTTTATGCACAAATTACTTTCTCGTATAAAATCGCACACTGGAATGCCAATACTCTTGAATACCTCTTTTAATTGCAATGGAGAACCAATCGTTGAATCACCACTTGATGCTCTACATGCATTTGAAAATCTTGCTGTTAATACACTTTTTATGGAGGACTTTATCATAGAAAAATTTTCTGAGTGGCTTCCAAAGCATAAGGCTTCAAGTCGAGCGCTCTGATGAGCGTCATCTCCATTGATAGTCATTAGCCCGTGACAAGATTAAAAATTTCAGATGGAGGAGTCGTATTCTCAAGTAGTTTTTGAGGCGATGGAAGACTAGTATCAGCCATGCTATTTACAGCACTTAGAGCACCTGTTTGAACAAGGTTTTCCAGCTTGGATACCAAGCTTTCAGAGATGAACAGTGGAAGGGAATTTTGCACAGTTCTTGCCTCTGCAATTGCATTATATAGTTCTCGCTTTGCTCTTTTCTGATCACCCGAATGCCATGAAATTATGCCCTTGGCTGCTATTAATTCTGGAGCGTAAGAGCGCAATCCAGAACGCTTCGTCAAATGCTCAATTTTTTGGATAGTAGTGTCAAATTCAATGTTGCTTTTATGAGATAGATTGACTTCTTGAAGTCTCAACGACTCAAGGTGAATCTCAATCCACACCACGGGAAGATTTATCTTGTCCGCATCTAGCCGCGCACTATTTAAAGTCTCCATTGCTAATGCAACATCAGCTTGATTAGCAAAGTAGTAGCCCGTGACTCTAAGCACAGTCGCAAGTGCACACTTTGATCTAGCGATAGCTTCAAGCCAGCCGTTATCCGATGCTATTGCAACATTTTCGAAAGCGCGGTTTCGGGCCTGTTCATAGTAATCCTTACCACAGGCTAAAAGCACGTAACTCCAGTTAATACGAGCAGTATCGAACATATGACGTCGCTTTAAATTCTCTTTTTCCCAAGAAGAGTCAGCATATTCAAAATATTCTAATGCTCTGTCTAGGTCTCCTCGCATTGCTGCGAACTGAGCGAATCGATAGAAGCCGTGTTCTGATTGCCATGCTCTATACCAAGGCTCAATAATCCATTTCAGCGTAACGGCGTTAATTTGCATCATCAGTTTTGAGTTATCAACATCACCAGTAGCTAACATAAGTTCTAAAAAATTATTAGAGTATCTGGCCGTGTGTTCACTTTTCCCGTCAAGACAATGAACTAAGCATGAATAATACTCGTCCCTAGCTGTGTAACCATGTCCAAGGTGCTTCAAGGCCCGTGCCCGAGAAGCATATAGGTAAATCTTTTGATCCAAGCTTAATTGAGAGTGGTTTTGATGCAATCCTACCGTAGCAAGCTCCAAAAACTCATCCCATGCCCCGATTCGATTACCCAGATAATTTTTGTGCTCTCGGTTAAGTTTATAGTAAAATGTATTAAAAAAAGAATCTAAGAGTCCAGCCTTTGCTGAATAGTAACAACTGTCAATCCAAGGGATGGCTTCTTCAAGAGTGTTGGGGAGTTGATGGTTCTCAGGAGGAGTAGAGATTCTCGCGAGTTGACAACTAGTCTCCTTTAGTAAGGTATTTGGCGTTTTTTCACTGATGAATTCTCTTACAAGAGGGTGAGCCGTTAGGCTGTTGCCATTTTCTAGCTGGAAAAGTCTTTTTTCAAGAAGCTGCCATATAGCCTTTCTCCCATTACATATCTTATTGTGCGGGGCTATCTCAATTAGTTGTAGAAATGTATCAATTGGAGCTGAACGACGAAATGAGGCGTATATATAAAGGCAAGTAAGTTCATCCTGTTCGAGTTGTTCAATATACCATTCAAGAACACGCAGTGATTTATTGGTTACTGTTGGATCTTCTTCGTCAGAAAAATCCGAAATTTTAATATCATTATATTGATAGACTGTCTGTTCTGTGTCTGAAATAGCAGACGCAGCAATGCGGGCTGAAAGAGCGTGACCTCTGACTGCACATTCGGGAGCTAATTCTGTAACGTCAAATTGGGTCACCCCCCATTTTTTAAATAACCTAGATACTTCAAAATCGGAAAGTGGACCTAGCTTTAACTCATTGATAGAAATACATAGCTTGCGACGAGTAGTGATTAGTACTTTCGAGCATCCTTCAATAGCAGCAGATACGATTTGCTGTAAGTAATCGCTGGTAATTTGGCCATTTAAGTCGACATATCCTTCAATACCATCGAGAATTAGCAGAATGGATTTTTCTCTCAGTAATTCAGTAAGTTCCGTGACTTTAGCGCCAATTCTTAAAGGCATATCGGAGCCTACTATAACACTGTATAAATCGCTGATGAATCGGCTTACATCACCACGATAGAACGTAATACCAAATACAAAATCGAATATACCCGAAGTAATCGCATCACGGTTGATTTGAAGGAACTGTTGGACTAATGATGTTTTACCTTCACCACCAAATCCAACTACTTGTATTCCTTTTGAGGAATGGTCAAATATGGCTGAATGAAGACCAATCAATTCTTTTTCCCTTCCGACAAATCCAGGCTCTAGTTCAGGAAAATACTTGAGAACAATTGCTGGGCGTGATTTTTGGTGCGTCCAGGCTCTGACAATCTCTCGTAGGCACTCCTCTACTTCGCCATGCCCTTTGTCAGGGGTTCCCGATCTGGTTGCATCATATTTATACCAGATTGGTTCTACTCCGTAATGAGAGATTAGTTTGTTTGTTCGCTCTTTCCCTTTTTGGTTCTCGCAAATAAGAGCAAAAAACCGACCAACTCCAGCGGGAAAAATACTGCGAATACTCTCTAGCAAAGAGTCAAGATCTTCGTCACTTAAGCCATATCCGACAAAAAACAAAGTCCGTAGGAACAAGCTTTGCATAGCTATCCGGTATTGAGAATCAGATAATAGTAACTTGTAGTGGTTTTTAGATAAAATCCATGTCTCATAGTGCTCAATTGTCCCGTGAATTTTGGCCAATACAGGCTTTCCTGACAAACCTGACATTGCTTGGGTTAACTTAGTAGCGTTAGCTTTTGTAACCACGTCTAAAGGTACTCCATACTTAATGGTCCAAGCATTTTCAATGTATCGGTCAAGATTTGTGGTAACGATTAGGGACCAACCAATACATATCAGCTGGGTGACCGCAGGAGGAACGGGCTTGTCTTCAATATTGAAAGTCTCTTCGATGAATAAACGGAAATGAACTTCGCCAATGCGATTTACAAGAATGTCAATAACACTGATCAGCTGCGCCGAATCTTTCTTACCAGAAAGCTCCAAATTATCCTCTTCAGAAAGCACACCAAGGCTTTTTGCATAATGATGTAATCGCTCAACTAGTTCTCCCCAGAGCGGAAGTCTCACGTCATCGCTGCCATACGAGCTTAAACCAGCACCAACGAACGGAACAACCGATCTTTGCTCTTCTATGAGTTCTCGTTTGAGGTTCTTAAATCCAATCTGAGTGGTATCGAAAGGCAATACTGATAATTTTTAGTTATCAGCATATTTGACGAATGAGTCGATTTGACAAGCCCTAACTGCCCTGAAATCACCGTATCATCAGCTATTTCAGCCAGTAGAGCCTATTTTCTGTGGATTCAGCGCTTTGAATGAGCTAGTCTGACGATTAGGCAGGTTGATTGAGCCAATGACTTGGGGTGAACTATGGACAAGGAATACGATGAGGCGATGAGTAAGCTGGCAAAATCTATCGCTCTGCTAGCTGTAAGGAATACTTCGCTTGAGGAACTACATGCAGGAAAGGTTCCGGTATCAAGGACAGGTGATTATTCTGATGTAAAGGTTGTGACTCAGGAGGGTGAGATTCCGTGGAATGAGGTGTCTCGATTAGACGATACTGAAATGAAAAAGCTAATGCAGCAGGTGGTGAACAGGCTCTATACATGCCTTCACTCTATGCATTCTAACGACAGGTCTGAAAAATCTTTTGAGCACCTGATTCAAACCGGCCTGAAGCAAACGATTGACTGGAATGATGCCGAGTTCGACAAGGTTCTTATGTCTATTATGGATGCTAAGAGCTGATATATAGTTGATTGGAGATTGCAGGTGATCTTGGAATCATGTTTACAAAGACCGTGGCCCGGCAATTTACTACCCTCTCTGAGAACACCTGCCTCAGGTTCGTTGTATTGACAGCATTTTATCTGGTTCAGGGGCTTCCTCTGGGACTGAGCCTGTTCGCCTTTCCTTCCTGGTACACGGCACAGGGGGCTTCTACCGAAGTTGTGGCATCCTTTGTCGCCATTACGAGTATTCCGATGGCTCTGAAAATCTTTCTCGGTCCGTTGCTGGACCGCTTTTCATTTTTTTCCATGGGGAGGCAGAGGCCATGGATTTTGATCAGCCAGATTCTCTTACTGCTGACTTCATTACTGTTGATTTTGGTAAGGCACCCGGAAGAGAGTATTTTTGTGGTATGCGGATTGTGCACCGCACTCAACGTGTTTGCCGCATTCCAGGATGTGGCGGTGGACGGGCTGGCGGTGTCCATCTGTCCGCCGCATGAAAGGGGCAAGCTCAATGGCTTTCTGGTGGCAGGGCAAACGGTAGGAATGGCTGTTACTGGAATATTTGGTGTGACTCTCCTTAACCGAAGCGGCCTTTCAGCAGTGGCGATATTGCTAGCATGCTCATTTGCATCAGTTTTGATTATGGCGTCCTTGTTTAGGGAAAGGCGGGATGACAAGCTGTTGCCGTGGACGAAGGGGGATTACTCTTCTAGCCAATCATCGAAAACAGGGTTCAAATATATCTTCCGAGTTCTCCTAAGTGTGATTCTGAGACCAGAAAGTCTCATTCTCATTGGGGTAGCGATATTGTTTCGGGGGCTTGATGGTATGATACTGGCATGGGGGCCTCAGCATGCCATCCTGAAACTTGGCTACGATGAGGAAAGCTATTCTCAGGCACTTTCAGGAGTTCGTGTAGTGGCAGCTCTAGCCGGTGTGGGGCTGGGGGTCGTTGTCGATCGGAGTGGTGCCTTGAACACTTTAAAATGGGTGTTCGTCAGTTTTTCCGGAATCTACCTATGTATGTATTTAACTGATGATTTTTTGAGTGTGCCCAGTCTGGGGATAACTGCCTTAATGAGCATATTCCTTTGCCATTCAATAGCCGCTATCAGTATTCTAGTTCTATTTATGCGTTTCTGTGAGAGGCAAATTGTGGCGACACAGTTTGCCTGTTATGCCTCTCTGGCGAATCTGGGCATCCCGGCAGGTTCTTCCATGGTTCCCTGGCTGAAGAATATCTCTGGAGACCGTAGCATATTCCTTTGGATGACCTTTTTTTGTATTGTAGCGGTATTGCTTGCCTGTCTTTTGAAGGTGTGTGTGAAACGTTTGCAGACGCATGAGGACGCTGTGCTATGCTGTCGTGACTCGTCACAGGAATCGGGCTGACAAGTTATGATAACAATTCCATGTTAGAGGTTTTGTCAGTATGACAGGTTTGTCTGTTATTTTTTGAGAATTCCATATATTCGGCTAGCCATGGAAGAGATAGTAATCGACCTTGAGAAAAGTGACGGGGAATGGTTCCTGTCACGATGGCGTATCACGAGGGGCGATCATCAGGTAATGCGTGAAGCCAGTCCAGTAACTTCCAAAAACAGGAGGGGTGGACACAGACTCCGGGACGGTGTCGGTTGGAAGGGGGTGTTGCTGTGTGCTTTGCGCGTGAAGCTCGGCGCAGGTGCCGGAGATACATTGCTTTGTTCAGAAGAGAATGAAGGCAAACTGGCTAGAAAGATGGTCAGTCAGTTAAACCAGGGTGAGGCGGTTGCTTGGGTACGAGGGCTTTTTGGCGAAGGTGGTGACTGTATGAGACGTTGGAGATTGCTTCTTCAAGCGTCTGGAGGAAATACGATAGCAGTGCCCCCGGAGAATGAACGTTGGTTGCCACAACAAATTATAATTGGCAGCGAATCCTTTGGAACACTAGACTCGCAACAAATCAGGCTGATTGAAGAACAATTGGCGGCAAAGCTTGGTGTGCCCGGCTGGAATCCTGAAAATAAGAACCAAGTGTTTGTTGGTAGGAAGACCGAATGCCAGACTTTGGATAAGCTTTATGAGAACAAATGCCGGATTATTCAGGTAGTTGGATCTGGTGGGGCAGGCAAAACGGCATTGATTCAAAAATGGTTGGAAGAAAAATCCTTACCTCAGCAGCAGGTGTTTCAATGGTCGTTTTACCGTCAAGCCTATACCCATCGAAGTCGGCAAGCAATCTGGCCATTTCGACGCTCTTTGGAACTGTATCTGGGTATTGAGACCGATGAGCAGCAGGCACCGGGAAGCTATGTGCGAGGATGGCTGGAAGCATTCAAAAACCACCCGGGAAGCATTGTTATCTTCGACGGGTTTGAAGTAATGCTGTCTTCTGAAAATGGTCATCTGGACTATCCTGAACTCAGCCAGCTCATCAGGGAAGCTGCTGAAGAGGACTCTGGAATTACAATTGTGATCACGACTAGACTGCCTATTGAGGATGCACCGGGCAGTGCGATTGAATTACCTCCGTTGAGTGATGATGAAGTTGCATCGCTGTTTGAGAAAAGAGGGGTGAAACTTGCAGGCACATTGCGAAAGCGTGCTGTCGAGTTAGCAGAGGGAAGTCCGCTGATAGCCCATCTCTTTGCCGGGCTTGCTATGGAATCGGATGCAGAAACCCCGGCGGCAGGGATGATTAGGGTCATTGAAAAACTGGCTTTCTCAAGAGACTCTCTTTTCAAAGCTGCTCAGATTCAAGATCCTTATGCCGTAGTAGCTGAGAAAGCCCTTCGCCGTTATGAGAAAATGCTCGAAGGGAGTCTGGAGTTGTCCCTGTTGCAGATCTGTTCGGTATTCCAGCATGATCCTGACCCTGATGCCTTGCAGGCACTTCTTGAATGGTTGTCTGAGACACAGGACAAAGTAGTTGATATGGGAATCCCTCAGACCTCACTCAAAGATTGGAGGCAGGCAATAGGGGGATTGGTGGATATGCATCTGCTTGAGGGAACTGGATTTCGGGTGGTCATTCATCCTGTGATCCAAGGTTACTTCGCCCGTAGATTGGAGGAATATCATCCTGAAAGATGGAGTGGACTCAATTATTTTCTCTACCAGCATTACCGTGATTCAGTTTTTGAAGAAAGACCAAAGGATCTTGAATCAATGCTGCGCCTTTTGACGGCGTTGATCCATGGTTGCCGGGCTGGCCGTGTGAGGCAGGCCTATGAAGAAGTTGTATTTTTTCGGTTTTCCCATGGATTTGAAGCCTACCCCCTCAACACGCTTGGTGCTGTGCATGAAATGCTTTCCGGGATGACGGCAGTCATCGAAGCTGTCAATGGATCGAGAGGCAATCAAGAGTCTCTGGACAGGAAGGGTTTGTGTGGTCTCCGTATGCTTTCGGGAATGGCCTTTGCAGCAGCGAACCGTTTTGAGGAGGCGAAGCAGTTCTTTTCCGCAATCGGACAAGAGGGATATTATCTGGCCCGGAAGAGTGAGGAAATTGATCTGATAGGGGTGGTGTTGCTTTCCTATGTTCATCGTTTGCGCTTGGCCAGCATTCAAGGGGATTTTAAAAAGGGACTGTTTCCTCTTTGGAGACTGAAATCACTTGCTGAGTCCAAGGAGTCGATTCTTAGTAGCAGGGCAGAGGATGGAGCGGCTGTCGAAGCCCTCGATCTTTCCGAATTTGTAGCTAACAATGTCGCAAATTTCCTGATGGATATCGGACAAAAGGAAGCAGCGGACAACTTGTTTGCCAAAGCTTTGTACGCGCGTCGTACCAGTGAAAAATCGGAAAGGCAACTATTGCCGGGACTCGCTGCCAGACACCATGGGGAATTCCTGATAGCCAACGGACAGGCGGGAATTCTGATCAATGCTTTGGAGAATGGGGAAGCAAACTATGATCAACGCCCTTGGAGGTTTGGCAATACGAGACCTTACCTGTTTGGGTTGGCATATTTGCATCATGTCCTTGGAGAGTGTGAGTCTGAGATGAGTAACACCAATGTAGAACAAGCGATAACCTATCTTGATGAGGCAGTGCTGAAAGCTGCCGACATTCATCAGCTTGACCAGGAAATTGCTGCTCGTTTGGCTAGGGTCGAGTGGTCCATTGCTGCAGATGACGAACTTCGTGCGCAGGCCGATCTTAACTTTTGCCAAAAGCATGCGGCAGAACAATGTTGGGAGCCTTTTCTTGTCCAAGCGGATTTGTTGAAGGCCAGATTCCTGTATTCCATGGGGCGCGAGGAGGAAGGTGAGAAATTCCGGATCAAAGCCAGAAAGCGTGCTTTCTCAGTGGGGTATAGACACCCATCCGTCATGTCTATGTTTGGGAAGCAGGGAAAACGCAAGTTAAAGAGGTTTTCCGAATTACGATTTAAATGAAATATTAAATGAAAAATCGAGAAGGACACAGCAGCATGCTGGGCAAAGAAGGAAGTCGAAGGATTTTCTGCAACCCAATGTGTTGTTGTGCCCCAAATAACTACCGTAAAATTAAGAGAGAGTCACTTAGGAAAGTATTTCCGGTTTCATTATTATGCGACAGGGGTTACGGCAGGGATTTTTTGCATGCTTTCTGTTTCGGACAGATTGGTTGCAGGTGAAAAATTTTCCAAAAGCGTTATTCCTGTTGAGGCTCCGTCACGCTCGAAATGGACATTGGGAGCAGGGATGGCTCCATTGCACAATGTTGGTGTTCGTTTTTCCCGTTTGGGCGCATTTACTAACCCTTTGATCCCACAGCCTTTGGGGGGCGGTAAGAGCTACACTTACGAGAATGGATTTGTCCATGTGGATTCCAGTGGCAATGCTGGGAACCTGACATGGAACTGGGGATATGAGAACAATGCCCAACATAACCCGTCTGGAGGCGGTTTCATTAACCTGAGCATATCCAACAGCCTGCAAAATGCCTCTCTACGAAAATCAGAAGATTTTAGTCATGGCTTTGAGATATTCGCAGCCTATGAAATAGGCGAGTTGGCTTGTCTAAGACTCCCGTCTAGAAAGGCGCGCTGGGGCATCAAGACCTTGTTTCACTATGCCAACATCAAGGTATCCAGCAATCAAGCTTTGTACTCTGATGCATTGCGACTTACCGATAGTTTTGCGCTGAATGGTGTAATTCCACCTTTGGCTCCATATTCAGGAAGTTTTGGTGGTCCTGGTCCTCTACTGGGTGATGATCCCGCAAGGAATAGTGAAGTAATTTCCGGGTTAGCTATTGTTAACGGAAACCGGGACCTCGATGTGCATGTGTTCGGGGTAGGAGTTGGACCCTATCTGGAAATTCCCATAAGTAAACGGCTGTCAGCGAATGCAGCGGCAGGGCTGAATTTGGCGATTGCCACGGGGAACTACTCGTTCGATTCGACAACAATGATTGCAGGAGCTGGAAGTCAGTCCAGTTCAGGCAGCGGGAGTGGAACGAGTTTACTTCTTGGAGTGTTTGCAGAGTTATCCACGATCTATCAGATTAGCGATAACTGGGGTGTCTATGGTTCTGCCCGATATCAGTATTATCAAGACTTTGATGTCAGTGCTTCCGGTAGGGAAGCAGAGCTTTCTTTCTCCAACAGTGTAATCTTCAGTTTTGGAGTGATACGAAATTTTTAGTTCCGTTTAAGCTATGAAGTTGCATGCATATCTTGTCCTCGCTTATTTGTTTCAGTTGATTCCAGCATATCCTCAGAATCGCTTGCTCAATTTTGATAGTCGAGACAGAGGGGTTGTAGGGGGGAGCATTTACCGTTCAAGTGGGATTGAGTTTGAAACAGTTAGTATTTCAAATGAGAAGCCTTTGGTGGGCTCGAAAATAGAAATTACTCCTGTAACAATGAACATATTGGTAGAGCGAGCTAATTCCATCTCTTTCCCCAATATACTCGTTAATGGGACAAATTCTACGGATGATTTATTGTGTGTGTTTCAGGGGAGTGTTTCACGAGTTAAATGTGATTTGGATTCATTCAAAGGTCCAGCAGAGCGAGGTGACATAGTACGTCTAATAGCACTCCGTAAAATGGGGGACGATTATTATGTCGTTGCCATGGACGAGAAGGGTGATGGGGAAGACTCGCTTGAAGTGAAAACCAATTCTGGCAATTCTTTCACGCACGCTATTTTGCAATGTACGACAGAACGAGAGGGATTTGATAACTTTGAGTTTACATTGTCTGATGAAGTTTGTGAACTTGCTCCAACCTCGGTTTCCTTTGACAAAGCCCTCTACGAGATTGACCGAGCGAAACAACTGACAGGTTCCCTGGCGATTGCCCCTGTTCCTGTTGCTGGCCTCTACAGCATGGGGGTGCAAATACTTGTCCGTGACAAATCTGGTTCTCTTGCGGGTGTCATAAATCCGATGCCAAGTGCCCAACTCAATTTTGACGGGCTGATGAAATCCTCGGTTGCAAATTCTATGACTAGTGCAGGTTCGACTTTGTTGAAAGGCAGTGCTGATTTTTTTTCAGCTAATAAGCCGGTTCTCTTTGACCCAACAATTGCCAGTTTTACTTTGGAGCCTTTGCCATCGGGAACTTATGATCTCACAATAGCATTTTGGAATGAGCTTGGGGATACGGAAGACATTTTTGTCACCGGATGTTGCCAGACATTGGATCCAGTCCTTACGTTTGGAACAGCCGAAGTGAGGGTTTTCGGTAGTGTTCCTGTCTTGTCCAGTGTCACTGCTTTGCGTGTGGAACCTCAGACGGGATTGATTGAGCAGAAATTGACGCTGACGAACAACGGGGGCAGTCCCATTAACAAGTTTCGCATTTATGCCGATAATTTGCCTGCGGATGTGACCCTGAGAAATGCCCATGGAACAGAAGGCGGGGTCCCATACATTGATATTTTTACAGCCATTCAGCCCGGGCAATTAATTACAGTTACTCTCGAATACTACCGGGCTAACAGGAATGTCGATTTTACTCCTGCGTATAGACTGGAGGCAACCACAGCTGTTTCGGAAAATCCTGATTCTGGTGGAGATTTAAAATTGGATCTCAGGGTGGTGCAGGTAGATACCAAAGGTGTTATTGTGGAATTCAATACCGTGGCAGGCAAGAACTACAGGATTGAATATACTGACAATATGAAGGACTGGCACGTTAGCAAGCCTGTGGTCTTGGGGACAGGACAACGAATCCAGTGGCTGGATTCAGGGCCTCCCAAGACGCTCACCACACCAGGGGGAAGTAGATTTTACCGTGTCACGAACGAATGATTTAACCCAAATGTTATGAAACTGTTACTTTGCTTATTCTTGTGGTTGTGTGTCGCGGCTATAGGATATTCCCAAATTCAAGAAGGTGACGAAAGAGTTGTTTTTCTGAAAACTGATTCCAACGGATACTACAACAGTCACCTGAAAAGAATTTTAGATGGCACAGATATCGCATTCCCAATTGTAGGGCAAGACCCGCTGGTGAACGCAACGAATGAACCCGACATTTCGGCTGCCAATAGTGTTCTTGGTAATTGGTTGAGTTTTCCGCAATCAGCATTGAATAACAACTGGTCCTCTGTCCCGGCAGCAATTCCTGCGTCGTGGCCCAGCGCGGAAGAGGATGCTATTATTTATCCTTTCAAGGTCCCAGAGGGAGGGTATTCAAATGTTAAATTTAATTTTGGGGTTGATAATGGAGTTTATGTCTGGCTGGACGGAAAGTATTTGGGGGGAGGTCGTGCACCGGGATTGGAAATGCCCGTAGATGAATATTCTTTCGAATTGAGCTATTTGGCAGAGGGGCAGCACCATCTCCAAGTCATTCGTGAAGATGCGGGTGGATTAAAGGGATATGTATTTGAGGCTTCTGCAACACCCCGGGGAGTTATTCCACGGGTTGTTTCTTCCTATATCAACTCAGGTCACGAGCAGCGCTCCATGATTCAGGGCGTTGGTGTTCGCTTCGATCGCGACGTATCTTCCGTTCTCGAGGCAAAGGACTTGAAAGTGTTCAACATCGATACGGGAACAGAGTATGATATGTCCACAGCGCAGCTTGTGTTTGATCCTGCCAATTTTTCAGCGACCTGGATGCTGAACCGTGCCCTGGGATCACTATTGCCTGATGGTAACTACATCGCATGGTTGGAAACAGACCAGCTTATTGCCGGGCATTCGTTAGCGAGTTGCGGGGTTACCCGTGTTCCGGTTGATGATTTCACTTTCGGATTTCATCAGTTGGCAGGGGATTCAGACGGTGACCGCGATATGGACTTCAAGGATAGTTGTGCTGTCCGGGATGCGTGGCTGAAAGATTCTGCTCATGTGGATTACCGGTCTTACTTTGATTTTGACCTCAACGATTCCGTGGCGGAGCAGGACAGGCTTAAATTGGAAGCAACTTACTTCACCAAGCTGACAGCCAAGCCCGCTTTGCACGCCTACCTGAGAAACGACACCGGAAATTCCCAGAGTGACAACCATTCCAGTGTCTATGATGTTGCGGTAGGACTGGCCAACATCCCGGCAGATGCCAAGTTTGAAGCACGCCTTGATGGAAAACCTTATCAGGATGTGTCAGCATCAAGATTGTTCCCCGGTAAGCTGGTTCTTTCTCAGGAGACGATTAACACAATCAATGCTGGGGTGCCAGCTGTAGGTGATCACAATCTGGATATTTGTATTTTCAACAAAGAGGGCGAGCAGATTGCAAATGCAGCGATGGCATTTCATTATCTTGGGGAAGTCGATTGTGCTCCTTACTTTGTTTCTACACCGAGTAACACAGTGGTTCTTCCTGAGTCAGGTTCAGCTGCAGGTAACGATTTGATTTTTTCAGTGCCAGGGTTGCCTGGTGACCCTGTTGATGCGACGTTTAACTGGACGATTCGATCTGCCGCCTACAACAACGAGTTTGGTATCTACAGGGTTGAAAACGACAAAGGGCTGGTAGATGGGCTGTTGCCTGAGGACGCAGGTTATGCGGAGGCAGCACTGGCGGTGGATAACTCAACCATTGTGTTCGAAAGTGGGCTGGGTGTCGGAGCTACCAAGAAATTGAGTCTTGTTGCGGGAGAGCTCTACGGGTTTTACATCATCCAGAATAACACATCTGAGACCTTTCGAGCTAATAACCCCGAAAACAAAATCGTGGGTTCGGGGAATGGTCACAATGCACGTACAGACCAGCCACTTGCGTTTTTCTCCTTTGTTGCTGCCAATCCGGATGGACTGGATCACTTGGTCACCAGCTTTTTGGCAGATGGCCGCACCCAGTTTGCGTGGGAGGATTTAACAGGAGTAGGAGACCAGACAAACCCAATCAATTTTAAAGATGTGGTTTTCACCATCGATTTGCTGCTGACCCAGACAGGCAAGGGAGTATTTTCATATGGAGTTCAGGCTGTCGATCCTGAAGGAACTGCGGTGACTTACGCCCTGGTCAATAATCCCGACGGCTCGGCTCCTCCTGCTGGAGCTGTGATTGATGCCAATACAGGTCAGTTGATATGGTTGCCAGATCAGCTTGGGGAATTTGATTTTACGGTGCAAGCTACAGATGGAGGTGGCAATACCGCTAGCCAGACTTTCACAGTTAGAGTGATTCCCAGTGACCTTCCCCCGGAAGTCGGTTTATTCCTGACCGATACAAATCTTGAGTTAGGTGAGGAGGCAATTGTCAGGGTTGAGGCCAGTGATGATGTGGGTATAGAGAGTCTTGCTCTGTTTGTGGATGGTGAGGAAGTGACTATTAACCCGGATGGTTATTTCAGGACTACATTTGATAGTCTGGGTATCAAGGAATTTCGCGCAGTGGCAAGGGATACGGCGGGGCAGGAGACCATATCAAGAGCTCAAATATCGGTATTCGATCCTGCCAATCCTCCTGTCCCCGGAGATGGTGGAGATATCGGCACTCCTACTGATCCTGCTGACCAGAGTGTCCCGGTCATCGCCATCACAGCCCCTGTAGTGGACTCCAGCATTACTTACCTGACGGAGGTGCGTGGTTCCATTGACCCTGATGGCGGAACACTCAAAGAATGGATTCTCGATTATGCACCCGCCTCGGAAATCAGTCTGGCATTTCTGAGTGATCCCAGTGTTACGTGGACACGTATTGCCAGAGGCACAGATGTGAAGAATGACGAGTTCCTTGGCACTTTTGATCCGACAAGTCTCCGCAACGATAGCTTCGTGATTCGCCTCCGCGCATTCAACACCAATGGCAAGGGATACCAGTTAGGTGGTCTCTACCACGTCACTGGGCAGGCGAAGCTTGGCAATTTCCGTATTGAGTTCACAGATCTCTCCGTCCCTCTCCAGGGTATTCCCATTCAGATACGCAGGATCTACGATACGCTGGATTCAGGACGCACCAATGATTTCGGTTATGGCTGGACGCTGGGTGCCAATGATGCCGACATTCGCGAAACCGTGCCGGATACGGGCGGAGGTTTTACCGCAACTCCGTTCAAAGTAGGAACGAGAGTTTATATAACGGCTCCTTCGGGGAGGCGATTGGGCTATACCTTTAAACTGAGAGACCCGTATGGCAGTTTCTTTTTTACATCATGGGAGCCATATTTTGAACCTGACCCTGGGGTAGAGGAAGAACTGCTTTTGCAGCTGAAGCCCCCCCGTGACCCTAAGGAGTGTGAAGGCAGGGACATTTGCATCCCAGATCTTTCCGGTATCCGGGTCACTCAAAGATCCGATGGATCAGTTGTATTACCTTTGTTCGGATTTGCGTATAACCCGAATGAGTATTTTCTTCGAACCACAGACGGCACAGTTTACAGATACATTCAGCAGCAGGGGCTGAAAACCATTACCGATACAAATGGCAATGTCGTTACGGTCACGGCCAATGGCTTTGAACACAGCAATGGCGCGAGCATTACATTTGAACGGGATTCTTCGGGGCGCATCAGCAAGATTAATGCACCGAACAGCACAAACATCAGCTATACGTATGATGCGGCGGGGGATTTGGTTGGAGTGACCAACCAGCAGGGAGCGGAGACAAAGTTCACCTACCTTGCCAGCCCCTCGCATTACCTTGAAACCATCGCCAATCCTGAGGATGTGGCACAGGGCAGAATTACCCAGAAAATTCTCTACGATCCCAATAACCGTGTCTCACACGTTGAGGATGGCGATGGCAATGTTTTTGCCCGCCAGAATTTTGATCCTGGCACTTTCACCGGAACCCGCACGGATGCCAGAGGCAATGTTACCCAGCTTCTTTATAATGACCGGGGGAACCTCCTACGTGAGACCAGACCAGAGGGTGGAATCACACGCTACGAATACAATGATCCGGTAAACCCGGACAAGGAAACAGCCATCATAGACCCGAACGGTAACCGCCGTGAGATGACTTACGATTCCCGGGGGAACCGGCTCACGGAGAAAGACCCGTTGGGCAATGTCTCGGAATTTACCTATAACAGTCTCAGCAAGATCACTTCCCTTGTTCGGAAGGATAATGCAGGCAACGTGCTCAGTTCCGAAAGTGCGGAATATAATGCAGAGGGCAACCTTGTGAAGCTCATCAACTGCGCCGGGAATGAACGCACTTTCACGTATGATGATCAAGGCAGGCTGGTTGCTTCTCTTGACTTTGAGGGTAATCTAACACGCTATGATTACACCAATGGTTGTCCCTGTGGTTCACCATCAAAAATCACTTATGCGGATGGCAATACCAAGCTGTTTGAATACAATGCCTACGGGCAGGTGACCAAAGTCACGGATGAAACCGGAGCCATTACCCGTTTCATGTATGATTCGCTCGGAAGGCAGACAGCGGAAATTGACCATGACAGAAACTCCACGACTTTTGAATACGATTCTAACAATAATCTGGTCAGACGCACCGATCGACTCGGGCGTGTTTCCAAGTTCGAGTATGATTCCCGCAACCGCCTTGTCCGTGAAATCAAAATTCTTACCGCAGACAATGATGATAGCAATGATGTCATCATTCGCTACGAGTATGATGGCGACGACAGGCTGACGGCTTTGATTGACCCTGTGGGCAACCGCACCGAGTTTGAATATGATTTGGATGGGCGCCTGAGTGTTCGTCGTGATGCTGCAGGTAAGGAAACCCGTATTTCCTATGATTTGGCAGGGAACACCGCCACCATCATTGACCGCAACGGGCGCAAGCGTTCCTTCATCTACGATTCCCGCAATCTGCCCACGGCAGAGCGTTGGCACAATTCCAGCGATGCCATCATCCGCACCATCGCCACCTCATACGATAATCTTGGAAGGCGTGTTTCCATTACCGATCCAGACAGTAGTTACTCCTACTCGTATGATGTTTGCAGCAGGGTGAGCATGGTTGCTAACACAGGAACACCATTCCTGCCACAAGTCGCCCTGAATTATGCGTATGACAAAGACGGACGCCTTGTTTCCGTAACGGATAACGATGGGGTTTCTGTGACTACCGGATATAATAGCCGTGGACGGAGCAATCAGTTTGTCTGGCAGGGTGGGGGAATTGCACCTGCCAGTGTGGAAATCAATCGCAATGGTAGGGGTCAAATGACGGCGATCAAGCGCCATGCTAATGCAGGGCTTTCCAGCCTGGTCAGCCAGACCAGCTTCGATGATATCGCACCACAGGGATGGATCAAACAAATCCAACATAAGGACGCAACGGGAGCACTCTACAATAGCGGCACGAATTTCAAATATTCGTATGATGTCGAGGGACAGGTAATCGGGCAATCCAGCCAGGGGAACTCCACCACATATTCGTATGATTTAACCGGGCAACTCACCGGAGCAGACCACACGAACGAAGCTGTCTATCCTGACGAGTTCTACAATTACGATAAATCCGGAAACCGAACTTCATCCCACCTGCACGCGGGCTACACCACAGGAACAGCTAACAGACTTCAAAGCGACGGCACACACAACTATTCGTATGACGATGAGGGCAACCTAATAGTGAAAACTGAGATTGCTACCGGAGCCACCCAGTCCTTCACATACGATCATCGTGGGCGGGTAACTTCAATCATCGAGCGCAATGGTTCAGCCGTGATTACAAAGACGCTTACTTTCGTCTATGATGCGCTCGATAGATTGATCGGGCGTAGTGAAGACGGAGCAATTTTCTACACCCTCTACCACCAAGACAATGCTTGGGCGGATTATGAGGCATCAGGCGCAGTCAAAGCCCGTTATCTGTTTGCGGACCGCATCGACGCCAACCTTGCAAAATGGACGGCAAGCATGGGAACGGAATGGTATTTGACTGATAAACTAGGTTCGATTCGTGGGTTAGCCAGTGCTGCCGGAGCACTGACGAAATCGTTTGGTTATGATTCGTTTGGACGCAGCCGAGTAGGTAATCAGAGCTTCGCTGGACAGCGTTATGCCTTTACAGGACGGGAAGTGCTCGTGAGCGGGTTGTCGAATTACCGAAGCCGAACGTATTCGTCTGCAATCGGATCGTTCTTGCAGGAGGATCGGATTGGATTTTCAAGTGGCGATCGGAATCTGTTCCGATATACTAAAAATACCCCTCTGATTCTTGTCGATCCGAACGGCACAAAAGGCATTGAATATAAAGGGGTTCTTTCAACTCTTGCAAAAAGAGATAGACTTAAGCAGGCTGTGCGCGTGGCATGCATCGTGGGGCAGCTGCTTGATGTCGCTGGATTCGCTGTCGATGCGGCAAATGCTAGAATTCCTAGTGCTACTCTGGAAAGTTTAGTAGACGTACCAGTTCCCGAGAAAAGAAAAAGCTGCAAGAAGCGACGACGTCGAAACCGTAAATGAGGGTGTTAATATTTTTGGATTAACCGGATTTGCTTGAGGAGGCTAGTATTTGTAGAACCGCTGCTACAAAAACTTCTTGGTCTTGTGTTCGCTGGAATTCGCTCCGTGCTTCGTGAACTTGATCAGATAACTCACGGAGGTTGTCTTTATTGCAAGATGGTGTTGCTAGGTTTGGTTCATTATTGTGTCCAGTAATTTCGTGCAGGTTACCAATCAATAAATTGATGATGTGGATTAGTTTTTCAGTATCCGCGTCAGAATCGGCCATGGCTTTCTTGAATTGGTGCCATTGATGCGGGTTGTTTTCTAGGTCATCAAGTAATATCGAAACTTCATTTAAAGCATCTGAGTTGATCAAGTCATCAATGGATTCAAGTATGTGATTACCTTTATTTGTCATAGCAGAACTTCCTTTCCAAGAAAGTATACAAATTATTCACTTATTTTGGAATGAGAATGAGGTCGAGTGTTCGCATTTCCTAGATTATTGCGGAGAACTGTTGTTGATTGACAACACCTGAGTAATTGGATGGATTCAGGAGGGCGGAAACTAAACGGTTTTAGCGTTCACACAGAGGTTCAAAAAGTGTGAAACTCAGCATGAAGTTAATTACTTTTAATTTTCATGCAGAGTGACAGGCAAAATATTTCTAGGCTCTTCAAACTTGAGCTTGAAACATAATGGACATTCAGGTTCACCGAGAAAATACTCTGGCACCGTATAAAAACAACATCGAAATCGGATTTTCCCATGTCCGCCTGATCCACTTGCGTTCTTCCTCGCCCTGGACATTGACGTAAATGGAGGTGGTGGATAATTTTGTGTGTCCCATCCACCCTTTGAGAATGTGTAGCGGTATACTCTGCATGATGCTGCGGACTCCGAAAGAGTGGCGTAGCCCTCTTGAGCATGCTTTTGTTCCTTCTATTCCCGCATGATTCATCACCTTGCGCATGATACGCCAGCCTGTTGTACGGGAGAAATTCCAGATACGTTTGCGACCGTTCATATCCATCTTTCTGAGCTTCCTCATGAACAACCATGGAACCGGGACGCGTCGATAGACGATCTCACCTCGTTTTTTCAGGCACTTGATAGAGATGATGTTCGAGTCGAACTCAATGTTCTCCGGCTTGAGGTTGAGGGCTTCCGAGATCCGGCAGCCCGTGTAGTAAATCACGAGGCAAAACAGCTCCCGTTCAAAGGGGAGGATAGTTGCTGATTTTAAGAATTTCCTGTTCTCAGCCCGGTTGAGATACTTGCGGTTGCCCTCCAAATCATAAGCACTGGTTTTCATTGTGCGGCTCCTTGAAACAATTTGTCCATTATGTTTCATCGTGCCACAAACCCCTTAAAAAAGAGTTACTTAGCTCAATTCGCCCTGGTCCAGTTTTTGCTACTGGCTGGAATCTCTCCAACAAGTGCTGCGGAGAGAGAATATGACCCTCAAAAGGGGTTCAAACCTGCCCAGAGTAGCCTCACCTCCATCATGCTCCAGCTCGCAGGAAGTCTGGAGCATCACGGCTCGCCGGAGCCATACATCCGGCATGTTTTTGCCGAGCATCAACGCATCGACGTCAAGTATGCGAAGGCAACGGGCAGGCAGCGAAGCTCCAGACCGGAGTATCTCACCGACAAGTATGTTGAGAATCTCATCGGCAACTGGAAAAAGCTCGAAAAGCCGCTCAAGCTGGACGAACTTTGCCGTGAATCAGGCAAAAACATGCGCCACGCCATCCAAGGAACATGGAACAAATCCGTGGACGATTTGCTGGCTGAGGAAACAGCCTTGAACAATGTGGAGAAAGAGCAATACCGTCAGGTGCTGCTCAAAAAGCACTTTACCAGAAAAGACTTCCCGTTTCTTGAAGCATTTTATGCTGACGGTGGGGTGTGGGACAAGCTGACCCCAGGGGGCAGGGATCAGGTGGGCTATCGTCTTGAACTTGGTATGCAGGATGCCAAGAAACGAGCTGCGTTTTGGAAGCGGCTGGATGGGGGAACCATCATCGTTTCCGTCTTCAACAATTATCAGGACGAGTTAGTGGCAGATTTGAGGAAGGGCAAAGGGACGGTCAATTCGGACACGCTGGAAAGCATGTTGAGGAAGCGACTTTTGCTGACCTCGAAGAAGGTGGGCTACAGCAAGCTGAAATGGACGGAGAAAGACGCCATCCGGTATTCCCATCGGATCAAAGCAGGCTTTGAAAAGAAGTTTGCTCTCGTCCGCAAGAAACTACCCGCGCAACAGGCTGAAGCCGTGTGTGGAGGAATGCATTCCATGGTGGAGAACCTGCTGGTCATAGCTCATTCAGAACTACGGGCGGCAATGCGTGAGCGTATTGCTGACCGGGCAGGCAAAAGGCATGGAGAATAACCTGGGCAATCAGGATTCATCCAGTCCACGGGAAATGTGTTCGATCCACTCAGTGGTCAGAAAGTAGCCATGCTCACGTAAGGCTTGTGCGGATTCACGGAGGCCGATCCAGCTTTTTCGGGCTGAGGCTTAGAGCACGGCAAGTATTCCAATAGTGGTGAAGGCATATGTTAGAAATGATTCTGGCACTGGTTGGCGAATCCTTGTTAGTTCAAAGGTTGCAATGCCCCCAAGATATCACTGACACCAGTGTCACAAAGCCAGTTATTAATCGGTAAAAGTTGTCCCGAATTCACCCACGCTTGATAGCTCTGGTCGAGTTGAAGCGATCTATTCTTGAGATCCTCAGGGGGCTCGTGAAGGAGAACGAGTCGATGTTCTCGGTTGGAATCAAGCCAGTTCTCTAGGCGGAAATTGATCGCGGTATCGCCCCAGCCATATCCCGACATCACAATCACGTTGTTCGTTCGGAGAGCTTCGTGGAATCTGTAGAAAACATCTGTGTAGATGCCCCGATTGTATGCCACGACCTTGTTCACTCCTGACAAGAATGAGGGAGTGGGGACGAGGTTCTTGATCGTATCCCCATTTTGATCTTTGCATTGTCTCGGATCGCCTTTCTCCAATATTCCATAGCGTTCACGTCCATCCACGCTAAATCGATACCAGTTGACAGAGCCATGGGGTTTCACCACCCGAACTCGAATTCCATCTGCATCATATGTCCTATCATCATGCCACCGGACTTGGCCGTCTAGGCTACCGAACCCGTCTGCAAATGTGATGTTGTTTCTGGTAAGGATTTGCTCGGCTAGCGTATCGTGGTTCAGAGTAACGACATCAAGTTTGTCGATCATGTTCGAGCTTGCCAGATCTGCCATTAAATCTAGGCCGACGATATGGTCGGAATTGAGGGACGTGGAAACCAACCATTCTATGAATCGTGAAGCTTCTGTCGCAAGGTGATAGAGGTCGGTGAGTCGTGCCTCACGGCAACCGCCATTTAGGAGGTTTCCCGCCTCCCGCTCAACATGATCGACAAACGCGCCGATTGTGGCCTCGTCGGAAAGCCCCGCTCCGCATAGCTTGATCTGTTCGGCCAGAAAGAAGAGATCCTCGTAGCTAGTGACCGATCTGTAGATGGCTCCGGTGCTACGATATTCATTGCCTGACGGGTAGGGAGCGATGGTTTGGAGGTAGTGGTCATCGACCTCGGTGAGTAACTTCAGTAATCGCTGAACCCTTATTATTGGTTCGAGGTTCTCTATTGATCCATCGTCAGACGAGTAATAGGCTCCGGTTGACTTCGGATTGCGGTAGTAGGTTCCACTTAACAGGCATTTGCTTATTTGAACAACGCCCGGAAGATTCGAGGGGATGGAGACTCCAGATCCGAGAAAGAGAAGCATGTGATCAATTATTCTTGAAATTATTAGTGCCCGAATAGGTAGCCGATCTCAAGCGCGGATTCAAGGGGTAAATACCTTATCCGACGAGAGTGGAAACGCTCTTAGACAAGATGTGTTGTAGGTTCAATACCTCAGTTGTCATGTGGACAATGAGGGCGACGACTTACCTCCGGTTTTTGGCAAGTCGGGTTTCACAGCTTCTGTGGCATCGGATAATCCCGTAAGCATCTCAGAATCGATTCCACTGAAATCATAGCTTTTCTTAGAGGCCTCTTTGCCGGTCTCGCCGTCCGGCGAAGCCGCTACATTGCTACGCTTAGTAGCGGCTTGATTATCAACTTGTTGATAATCAAATACCTTCTGATGTTCATCAACTCCCTTGCTTCTCACTTGGGAACGGGATTCTTTTTCCCTCACTTTTTCAGGTAACTCGGAAAACTCAAAATGCCCACGCCGAATCCCTTCGTTGATACGTTTGGACATCTCAGCCTTACCCTTCGCACTGAGTTTGTCCCATCCGCCGCCATCGGCATAAAACTTCTCCAGTTCGCCAAAATCATTCCGTATGAAATACTCTTTCTCTAGCAATCCTGCGTAAGCCATTTTCTCCGAGGCATTCAGTCTTGTTTCCCTGTCCACCATCGCAGCAATAGCCGCTTCAGTTTTCGCCGTGTTCTCTTTTTTGTCACGCGCATCAAGCACAGTTCCTCTCTGCTCAAGAACCTCCATGCGTTTCTTCATGTGCTCCAGATACTCACCCAGCAATTCCTTGGTTCCGGCAGCCACACGCGGATCGTCCTGTTTCCTCTCAATATTCGCCACTAACTGCGCTATCCTCTCATGCTCCGCCTTGTCTAGTTCCGACATACTCCCTCCATTGCAACCCATTGTAGCACGGAAATATTACTGAATTGTTACAGGGGGTAACCGAAAGCAGGAAACGTGAAGAATTACGGAGAGCTGTTCTCAGATTCCCATTCCCGTTGGATTTTCTCATACTGTTGCAACCGAACAAAATCAAAGGTAAAGGGGTTTACGGAGCGTTGTCGCTCAGCCTTTATAGCCTTGGCGATATAGTCTTTTGCCTGGGCTATATCATTGGATTTTTTGAACAAAACTGCTGCTGCGTAGAAGGGGTAAGGATCATCAGATGCAGTTTCATTTTTTGCGATTGAAAGTAATACAGCATTTTTTGCGAACGCCATTTGTGAGTCTGATACTTCATCAAGATATGCGGTCGCCTCTGCAATTCCAGATCCTGAGTAGATGATATTGGCGTCCTCCTTTTGTTCATTATAGCGCTCTGTATATCTTGCCAACGCTTCCTGAATTAGCCTCTGGTCTGAGGACTTTTGACCGTATTCAAGAAGGATGGCAGCGAGATCTTCTTCCGCAGGAGAAAATTTGGGGTGATCCTGGTGTATTTCTCGAAAGAGAGCGATAGCTTCGAGGTATCTTTCCCATTGCCAGTTGAGACGAGCCATTGATATCCTGGCGTTGAGTAATTTACGATCCTTGTTTTCAACATTGCCCTCGGCTATTTTGACCATGTCGAGGATGTGTTGCCGAGCCTTTTTGAAAAGTTGTTCGCTAGCTTCCGGCCTGTCAGCTTCAAGGTAGAATCCACCGAGTCTGCGGAGGCAGTTCTGAAGCCCGTTTATGGTGTAGTAGTCATGGGGGTTGATTTCGTAGGATCTTTCGTAAACCTGTTTTGCTTCTTCATACCGATGTAGAGCTCTGTAACATCTTCCTAGATGCGACAGGGACTTCGCGTCGTCAGGCTCAAGTTCGATACGGATCTCGTAGGAACTTGCCGCTTGTTGCCAGAGTTCTCGGTTGAAGTAGATGTTGCCTCTTAAGCGAAAGGTGTCCGAGATTTGGAAAGGCAGTCCATCCTGGTCTGTTGCCAAGATGGCATTGAGCTTGTTAAGGGCTTTTTCGTGGTCATCGCTCTGAGCTGCTTTCTTGGCGTCTTCATACAGAGAATTCACCTGAGTAAAATAAGCATTGGTTTTTTGCTGGCCTTGACGGTAAATGAGGAAACCGATGCTCACAACTTCAAGAACCAACACAATGAATAGTTTGTTCAAATGTCGTTCATGCCGGAATTCGACCACCCCGATCATACCCAGAAGGGTAAGAACGAGGAGGATTACAAAAGCGATGACGATAGTCCAGCTAATGACTTGGTATATCATGTTGTTCAAGTTGCTCCAGTTTTATACATTCTCTAGGTAAATGCCACATATCGTGAGCTAGCAGAGACATAATTTCCGTCGTCCAGCTTGAACCACCGTCCCTTTTTCTCGACGACTGTGAGCTGGTCTCCCTCGTAGACAACACGAACAATGTTGTTTGCACGCCGCGGAGCCGACCGGATGTTCAGGCCTTCGGCACCAGAATATGTGACGACCACAATTCGATCCGATGATCCATTGCCGTTATCCCCAAGCTTTTGGGAAACATTATCTCGGAAGATGTCCATCGTCCAGGCGTGGTTCTTCATCCAATGCTCTGGATCGCCATGATTGGAAGCATAGCCAAGCCTATGGGCTTCCTTGTGGGAGACGATTGCTTCGGTAGGGATGTCGTATTGCCTGCATAAGTAGGCGCAGAGTTCGACGGCCATGTCGAAAGCAACGTTGAAATAGGATCGGTCTGTTTTGTCATCTTCGCAGATTTCAAACTGAATATGGCTGTTGTTGAAGGAACCCTTCTTGCCGCCACCGCAACCCCAAGACCTATAGTCCCATGGGAGCGTTTGATAGCAACGGACTACTCGGTCCTTGTCGTAACCAATGAAAGCATGAACACATTTGCTTACATTGGATCGGTTCCAATGATTGCCATAAGGATTTTCACCAAGTATCCCATCGTCTGGCCCCACATATCTTTTCAGGTCGGGATTGTTGGCGCCGGTGCTGTGAACGACAATACCTCTTGCTGTAATGTCTTTGCCGCTTTTGTGGCAGCGATTGTTAGTAAGGATTAATGAGTTGTATTTCATAGGGGTTTATATATTGATGGATTTGTCCATGGGGGAAGTCACGGCATCTTTCTTGTGGTCGGGTGAACAAGTTGGCAATCTGCATCTTTTGAATTTGCTCTGTAATGGAATGTTGTTATTTGTCCGCCATTTTTTTGATGACTTTGACTTTGCAATACACTCTATCACCGATTGCCTTTACGTCTTCAATTCGAACATATTGACCTGAGCGAAGTATGGGGGATTCTTTTGAATTGCTGTCTGGCGCATCGCGTAGGTATAGCGGGAAATCTGTTCTATAGACGGTGGCATATGTAGAATGCGCTTTGAAGTCTATGCTATCTTTTGTTGCTAGATAAAAGGATTCCCAAGATCCATTAGACCGATTTCGCGTGCCAAGAAAAATCCATCCATTTGAATTTTCACTCAATCGTTTTCTTGGCTCGGAACTGTAGGAAACCTTGAATTCGACGAGTCCTTTTTGTTTGGTGGATTTGAGTATATCAATACTCAATAATCTAACATAAATATTGTCTTTGGTATTGATATCTCTGAGGTTTTCAGTAGATCCGTTTTTTGTGATGGAGTAATACTTGGACTTTTGTGGGATGTCAGCCCAGAAAAACTGCTTCAAATGACATTTTTTAGTTTCAATAGTTTTCTGATCCTGATCATAAAAAATCAGCTCGTATGATGTTTTTCCGACTCTTGATGATATTTCGATAACTTGCCCAGCCTGCAAAAAGGTGGAACCTAAAATCATCATCGATAAGGCGATAGTTATTCCTTCAGTGTGCTTCTTCTTCATCTTCTGGTTGTGTGATTTTAGTTTTTTCAAGTTCCCGAATCCTTTCTATCAGCCTTTCTTCTGAGGTTGAAGCGTTGTCGACGATGGCAGCAACTTCTTCTTCTGCTTTGGCCAGTTTTTGTTCTGTTTTTTCTTGGTTGAATTGCCCCCAAGCAGAAAGAACCACTGCCGGGGCTCCAATGCCATACAACAGGGCGTTGGAGAGTCGCCTCCCAGATAGGCAGAATGCCACAAGCGCACCTAACAAAGAGGATAGCAGTAGGGCATTGATGCTGAGGAATTGATTGGAAATGTGCTCGGCTGAAAGCAAAAAATAGAGATGCTTGGCTAAAACGGGGGACATGCCTGCAATCATTCCCACCGCAATAACAACCCAATATGGACAGTTGTCAGGGTCTAGTTGATCTGGAACTGGAAAAACTTTTTGAAGATATTTCATTAGCTGTAAAAGTAAAATTATAGATTAAAAATCTAGATCGTCCTGTTCAAATGGCTTCTTGGGATTTTTTTCAGAATGGTCTTGAGGATGTGACTCATGGTGTAGGGGTCGTTGTCGAAACCTCCGTGGGATTTGCTGGGTGCTGCGAAACCGGTTCTTCCGTTTGAGTAATGGAGATTTGGTTTTAAAGGTGAAATTGGACATGGTTTGATATGGATTTGTTTGTGATGGTTGGTGTCATACCTCTTCTACTTCTATCATGATCCAGCCGGAGTTGTTTTTGTAGAGGCGTTTTACCTGCACATCATTGAAGTAGCAGACGAGTTGACCTTCGGAGGGGGCGACAAACTCACCACCCTCTGTGAGAGGCCATGAGACGACTGTGTCCGGTCCTTTACGCCTTTCCTTTTCCTTTCGGTCGACGGTGCCGACGAGGGCAAACCAGTTGAGGTCGTCACGGCGTTTGCCCTTGAAGAGCTCGGCTGTTCTGTGGGCGAGGCTGTTCCAGTCTTCCCCCGCGATACTGCGTGAAACGTAGCTGGCATCCTTGAGGGGTTCTCCGATTCCGGGTACTACGCGAGCGCGGTATGTCACACCCTTCCTCAGGAAAATGCCGGTATTGTTCCAGTAATTCTGGGCATGGATGCGCCTACTGCGTTGTATGGCATTGGTTCCGACGATGACTCCTTCGGGTATTTTGTCCGGGTTGTTCTGGAGGTATTTCACCAGTGAGGGAGGACGATAGAACGGGTCTTCACGCCAGCGCTGGAAAACGCTTGGGTGGATGGTTTCATTAATGACCCAGAGTTCCCCTTCTTGCCCGCGTGCGGTGGTGACGGGGCGTGGTTTCTTTGCGATCTCGCGGTAGTTGCGTTGGTCGCCAGGTTTCAATTTGTCCCAGATGGTCAGGATACCTTTGGCGAAGGATTTATAGCTGTCGTGAATACGTGCGTGACGAGCCGCGGGAAGCGGTTCGATGCGATAAGTGAAAGCTAGACCAAGATTCACTGCTTTCTCCATCATCCAGTGTAGGGAGATATCCGGCAAGCCGTCGGTACCGTCCTCGTATCCGCCACCTACATCAGAGTGTGCTCCTGTGAACCAGCACTGCTCGTAGTGATCTTTGTAGTAGGTTTTGGTGGTTATGCTTTCCCCCTGCTTCACGAAGGTGCGCCAGAGCGTCACTTCGAAAAGTGAACGGTGCTCGTCTATGGCCATGGCGTGGTAACCGTAGTTTTGAGACTTGGTAGGCCGCACATTGTGTGCAGCAGCTTTTTGGGTTTCGGCATCCTTGTTGGACAGGCCGTCAAACCCTAGTGAGCCGACGGTATCCCAAAGCCCCGCCATGTGTATTTTCACCACGCGCACTTTGGAATCATCCATGAGTAGCCGTTCCTGGCTGTCGGGTGTCCAGCCGTCAGGCTTATCCCCTGGGTTCCTTTCCCAGTAGCGTAGCCGCCAGATAGGGCGGACGCTCTCGGTCACTTGTCTGGAGATGTCCTCATAACGCTCAAATGCATCTTTCACGTCAAACTCATCGAGCACTTCCTCGCGAACGAGCCCTATGTTAGCTACCATCTGGATGAAGCTGCGTGCGGTGAAAGAGCCCCGGCTGAACCCGAACACATAAATCTCCGCACCTTCTATGTAGTTCTTAACAAGCCATTTATAGGCTCTACGAATGTTCTTGGCCACGCCAACGCCGAAGATGCTGCCGCTGACCATGGAGCCCATTTCAGTACCCACACCCTGTAGGTAATACTTGTGCTGGGGGATACCCCCAGTATCGGCATCAGCCAATAATTCATAGGCGCGCCAGACATTGGTGTCGTCATCAGGAGTGTTGTCGGTTCCATCGAAAAAGATGGCGATTCGTGCTGTAGGGTTCATAACAATTTAGTTCTGTTGGTTCGATCATTGATAGAGGCAGCATGCTTCACACGGTGCCTGCTCTTTTGCGTTCGAGGTATCGCTCTGAGAAGTCGATCTTGAGTTCTACCCATCTGGGGAGATGGTCACTCATCTGGTGAGTCCTCCAGTGTGTTTTATAATACGTCTTGCGCTGTTTCCCAGTGCGTGCCTTGCCTTTGTTTTTACCGGACTGCATCGTGACATATGGGTCACCCATGGCCTTCTTGTAGAGGCTTTCGTCCTCTTCGGTGAATACGTGCTCAAAAAAGTCAAAGACACCGGCCTTATGTGTCCAGTCGAGTCGATCCCTTTGGATGCGGAATGCAATTTGATCGTACGGGCGATCTTTCTTGGCGTTGCTGTTGAAGGTTCGGTGGGCTTCGGGTATTTCGAATCCAGCATCGAGAAGTTTGGCAAAGGCCTCTCCCTCGTATGAGAATATGTTGAAATCGCCTACGAGGATCAGGTTACGCGACCATGCTGTTTTATCCTGGGTGCGTTTTTTGAGGAAGTCGGCCACTTTTTTAATTTCAGCCACGCGATCCGCGGGTTCCTTGCTCCCCGAGCCTTTGCCCCAAAGGATATGTACGGATGCCAGCATGAAGCGTGACCACCCTGAGCGGAAACCACATAAGAAGGGGGTTCTCCACACTTGCTCCGCGGGAACTGTTTCGCCTCCCTTTGCCTTTACCGGAGGGAGGACAAGCTCTCCTGCCAGTCCGCCGAAGCTTACTTTCCTAGAGTCATACAGGTATGCCATGCGTTCCTTGTTACCCTGTGATCCCTCCGTCATGTCCGTGACGATATACTTCCAGTATCCGCCAAGGACTTTCAAGAGTCGCTTTAACCCTTTCAGATCCTTGTAAACCTCTTGAATGGCCACCAAGTCGAATCTCGAAATGATTTCAGCCATATAGTAGATAGCCTCATCCGTCCTCTGCCCGTAGGCAGGCTTGTCGAAATCCCGGATATTCCAAGTGGCTAAGAGGAGGTTTTCATCCATCGTTTTCGGAGGGATGTCGTCCAGGGCTTCCTTGAGTTTGAGAAGGCGGTCAATGGTTCTTTTTCCTTCTAAGGTATTTTTTCTGATGTGCTGATAGAACGGCATGTTCGTGGATGTGGTTGGAGTCGAGTGCGGTAGATAGATAATTGTTTGCCATCACAAGATGGCGGCTAGTGGCCAGTGCTTCATTTTCTTGGGTGATTTCCAGGTGTTATTGCTAGCTCATGTCTCAGAGACTTCGATGTTCTTGACTCTGGAGATATGGATTACGCCTTCGTCTATGCGCTGTTGGTGAGTGTTTTGGCACGGCGATCCAGATGTGCTGCTTCCAACTATAGCGGGCATCTTCGAATGCCTGCCTGACATAATCCCATGCCACGGACAGACCTTTTTTAAACCCGCGGTGAAGACGCCCCCACTCATGTCGGACGCTGGAAATCTTCAGGTTTCTGAGCCAGTCAGTTAGGTTTTTCTCCGTTCCACGGTATGACAGGACAAGGATGTCGTCATTCCATGTGACAAATCCCTGTGTATTGTCATGATCGAAAAACCTTGTCTCAGAAAGTCCCCACGTCCGGCACCATTGCTCTACGGAGGATTCGGGCTCATAAGCCAATTCAGAAGCTATGGCCAATGAATGGGACGCTCTGAAGGAGTCAGCTGATTCTGTTAGCGAACTCAATTGGAAAGAGTCATACACACACATAATAGCAGAATCTATCAACGTCAGATTTATAGTGTCTAGATAAAAAGAATGATTGTTTTTTAATGTTGTTTGAATTGACCTGTAAAACTTTGAAAACAAAGGGTATTTCACTGATGTTTTTCAGACGGAAGGTAAATGAAAATCTATTAGGTTTATCTAACTGATATGTAATAAAAAGTATAGGGGTATGCATATTTGACTATATGAAATAGCCATGAATCTATCCTTTTATATTCAGCAGGGATCTGATGACATTACTGATTGCTTCTCTTTTCGGGGCTTCAATTGAATCCAACAGGATGCCTATCTCGTATGAGTTTTCACTGACTGTAATTTCATTGTATCCAATTAAGTGTGAAACAGGGATTTGTAGAAACCTCGTAATCCTCACAAGGTCTGCAACAGGAAGCCGGTTGATACCTTTCTCGAATTTCTGGATTTGCTGATAGCTCTTGCCCAATGCTGTCGCCAAATCCATAAGCGTGTAGCCTTGTCGTTTTCTTTCATAATGAAGACGTTGGCCTAACTGTGCGTAGAACGTTGCATCATCAAATTTTTCCAAATCCACCTCCAGTGTTTCAAATGGCAGGGGACTCCCGACATGAGGATGGGATTGCATTCCTGATGCCGAGAGGTCAACAAAGTCTCAATCAGACCTGCAGCGTATTCCCCGCAGGGCAGGTGTTGTATTCCGCAGCACTCTCGGCACAATGAAATGCGCCGTGTCCACGGTAATTGTCCGGCCTACAGTTGATTGAGGGTTTGTTGAACCCTACCTAGCCTCGCATTCTAACGACTTATCTCAATGGAGTCAATACGGGTGACTTTCAAGTCCTCATCCGGCAGTGCCGGTGGCAGGGGAGGAAACGGCGGAAAGTAAGGCAAATCGTCAGGTTCACTACCTTCTGGAGGGTTTTCCGAAGCGGGTGGTTTGGGTGGGACCGTGGGGAGGTAGCGTGCGTAACGCACACCTTTGCGGGTGGCATAGTAATCCTTGTCACAACCACTCAGTTGCTCCCTCAGCCGGATCATTCCCAGCCTCTCAAGGTTGGCCAGGTCATCGAGCAGCAGCCATTCTTCGGAAACCCAGAAATCCCGGTTACTTGGTAACAGTGTCAGGGTGAAGTATTCAGTAGTGCCATCATAACATTTTGAAATGGCAAGGCCGGATGACTTGCTATTCACAACCTCCAGCAGAACCTGCCAAGCCTGTTGCGAGAGCCCTAGAATGCCGAGTCTAGGAAAAAGGTGGATGAGGGTAGCACCATAGCACATGCGGATGATATCCGCGTAAAAGAATAATCGCTTAAGCATATGCCCTCCCTTGTTTTTTTGCGGTAATGATCTCAGCCAGTGTTTCAAGCATGGTAAGGGTGTCTTTCCTTGCCCTGTGATGATCACCAAAACCGGAATCACGGTCGTAGATCAATTCATCCGTACCGTCTTCATACATTTCAAAGATGCTGATGGCTTCCCCGAAAATGTCCATGCGGTAAACTGTGGTTACCGGGTTGTCGGTGCGGCTGTGCCTGATTTCAAGCAGTCCTCCGTTTTTCATGTGGTGGCTGTGGCAGACAAATTTGTCCCCGCAGTTGTTTTGCATCACCGAGGTGTTCCCCGGTTTTTGCAGGATGGAAAAGATGACCTTCATTCTCCATGCATTGGTTGTTTGTAGTGTCAATGAAACCTCCGTTGTTTGGTTGAATGGGTAATTTCATGGTTACCAAAAACATAGGGAAGTCCCCTTAACGATTTTTTCTTGTGCGGATTGGTTTGTCGGCTCCATCGTAGTGAAAGAGCTTTTTCTTTTCTGGTGGTGAGGATGGAGGAGGGGATGGTTTGTTTTGATGCTGAACGGTTTTATGAGAAGCTGCTTTGGATGTTCCAGTGGTTTCTGGAAGTTCCTTGGAGATGTTGCGTGATAAACAGAACCTCCGCACAGATTCCTGATGGATTATCAGGTTACGGTGTTGCTGGAGCCACTCGGCTATTTTTAAGCACGGCCAGTTTCGCGCACGCATGGCGGTGATTTCATCGCGGTAGGCTTCGAGCTTACTGGAATTGGGACGCTGGTGGTTTTCAAAATGCATCACCGAACCATGTGTGGAATATTGCGTGGATATCCGTTGGAGCATGTGTGTATTTGAGTGTGGAATGATAGTGGACAGTACGTGGAGAGACGGTGGAAGGTAAGTGGAACAAGTGTGTGATACCTGTGGAGAACCAGTGGAATATCATCGTAAAAATACGTGGAAAACGTGCTGGTCCTTAGACCGCAGGGCTAAGGGTATTGTGTCCATTCCCGAAGGGAATGCGCGGGTGGCGGCATATTCCTGTATTTTGCTGTAGTGGCAGGCTTACAAGAGCCTGCCACGCTTGAAAACTTTATCCGATACGGTAGATGTAATATCCGTCTGTCTGGTGTTCGCGCCTGTCATAAGGGGAGAGAAAATGGGCGCGGTTGTTTTCATCGAAGTCGCCGCATGCTTCCTCTTCAGGTTCTTCGTCCTCATCATCAGGTGTGTAATCGATGCCCATTTCGTAGAACCGTTCCCGTCTCTGTAATTCCATGGCAGGGACGGTGGTATTTTCCCAGTCCAAGTGTGAACAAAGCGCTTTTTCATGGGCTGTATTTGCCTCGTCTTCCGTATAGACTTTATAGCGGGCTGATTTGAACTCGAATGTGCATCGGTCACTTTGTCCGATATTGCTTGTGAGGGTATTGAGAAAGATAGCAAGAGCATCTTTTGCAGATGTGGTAACAGTCATTTTGTTTTCCTTTGTTGTTGTTTAAGAGGCGGGCAGACCAGCCCGCCGTCATGGGTTCTTATGTTTAGAATGGTAGTTCCATATCCAAATCGATGTCGTTCATCTCCTGGCGGATTTTGATGTCAGTGCAGGCGATGGTCTGGATAACGTTGTCCATGTAGATGGCTTGCCCGCTGGTCTGCCTTCCCCAGATATGAAGCCCAAACAGCTCGCCTGCCATTTCACCGAGGTCGATGAGTGATGCTGCCAGTGAGGGAGAAACAATCCAGTGTTCGAGGGCAATGCTAGATTCAATTTCAATCGAGTCGCAGTATACTTCGATACTGCTCCAGTCAGGTCTTGCCAGAATGGGAAGCAGATCGAGTTCATAGCTGTATTCGCTGCCTGCAAGGGCTTCGGGGTCATCGGCAAAGTATCGGATGAGTTGTGAGGCATTTCCGTGGATCTCGCGTTTTACAAACTCGCGGGTTGTCTCAATGTCATGGGTTAGTTTGGTCATTTTTCCTCCTGTCAAAAAATAGTTAATGGTTTTTATGTGAATGAGCCACGTTAGCGAAGCGTTGTGGGTCGTTCTCATAAAAGCCATGCCAGACAAAATCAGAAGAGGTGAATTAGCGGTCAAGGTGGGAACCCTTCCTTGGAAGGGCTTGGGCGAAAAATCGTTAAAATTGCGGAAGGTTCGCGCGCAGCGTGAAAGCCGTCATTTTTACTATTTTACGGCTTCCCGCCTTTACCGGTAAGAGGAGCTACGCTCCTTCTGCTGTGTCCACAGCATTGAAGACTCAAGGTGTGTTGACTTCTGCCAGTTTGAAAGCACTGAACTCCATGTGCTCGTTAACGAATTCACGGGAAAGCCCGTGTGGCAACTGGTTAGATTCCTTTGCCTGACGGATGGCATTGTTTGGAGACGTGGCTTTGAATACCCCGATGACGGCACTACTGGGAAAGTCATGATATTCTTCTGTGATTTCGTCATAGATTTCAGTTCCGATGACTGAATCGGTGGTGATGATGTAGTTTTTAGTCGTGTGCATATTTGCTCCTGTGAAAAGTGGTTTTAAATGTGGTAGTCCGTCTGGGACGGACTACCATGGTTTGGTCATGTAATGATGCGGCTGTGTTGACTAGCTTCCTTTGCATACTCCGAAAGTGTTTTATAGGCTGTGAAGCTGCTGTCACGTTCCACGGGAAGTCCTAGAACACCACGTAGTGATTGAAGTTCCGAGATGCGGACGGAGCCCAGCTCAGGGAACCCTAGCCCTAGGTCACAGAGCCCGAAGGCGATGTCAGTGTCATGTGGATCAATTTCGCTGAGTAGCCATGTGCCACCGGCGTCGGGAGTGAACAGCTTGACCACGGGGTGAAAGTCCATTTCCTTCGCAGTGCCTTTGACCGACTCCTGTTGTTTACCGTTTGCTTCGAGCTGCTGTCTGATTTTTTGTGTCAGTAGTTTCATGTTTTTCCTTTGTTAGGTTTCTCCCGATGGGATTGCCCTCCGTGCAAGCGGGTTCAAAAGGGCGGTTGTCAATCCAGGCCGCTTTAGCGGGGGCGGTTTGGAGAGGATTGACTGGCGCACTGAACTCGCTAAACGGGTCAAAGGGCTAATCCGGAGAAAACTGGCAAAGGAAAACGGGACAGACTGTGACTGAAATGAGTTCAGGATGACGGTTCACGAAGCAGGGGAAAGTTCACCAATTGTATCGCTGCTGGTGGGAGTCCGGAAATCTTCGGTGGGCGGTTTTTGCCAGTTATCAAACTGGAATACAGCCATCCACTTTTCTTTTCCAGCGCTGTATCCTGTTCTGTTGGGGCGATCCCGATGCCTTTGAGGTGATCAGCGAGATGGTGCGGGTGAATGGTGATTTGTGCGAAGGCTGTGTTAGTCATGATTTGCTTTCCTTGTTCTGTTCGTTGAGGTTGAAATGACCTTGTTATGTCATGTTATGATGCGACCGTGGTTGCGGGTTTCTTCGGTATATTCCACAATGGTTTTCGTGGGGTGAAAATTGATGTCCCTTTCCACGAACACGGGCACAGCCAGCTTGCCAAGCAGAGAATAGATTTCCGGTATTGCGACTTCCCCGAACCGGGGCGTTTCTGTCCCGAAGTCACAGAGGCCATAAAAGATATCGGGATGATGGGGGCTGGCTTCACTGAGAAGCCAGGTGTGCTTTTTATCGGGTGTGGAAAGTTTTACGGCTGGGAGCATGTCCCCGGAATGGAATTGTCCTCCGATAGGATGGCAATCCTCTCCGTTGGTCCGCAGTTGTCGTATGATTTCAGGGGTAAATAGTTTCACGGGCATTCCTTTTTGTGGGTTGTTCGGGATGCGGTGACCCATGGTGAGCCACCGCATGATACACTCAGGCATTGTTACCTGTTGGAACAGGCATGGCAGTCACAACGATAACACCTTGGCTGCTGTTACCGTCGTCCTCTTCCGGGAGTTCTTCGACAGCCTTTTGCAGGGACTTGAACTCTGAAAATGATGACCCGTCGCTCATGCCGAAGTATTGAAGTCCACGATCTGCGTAGAGCCACTGTTCTCCATTGAAGTGATAGACGTATTCACATCCCGAGTTTTCTGCGATGCTGATAAGCTCATCAGCTGCACCAGCCTCGTTGGCTTGCACGTTCTCGGGCTTATTGCCCATGTCAACGTAGTGGCGGCATTGCCCCGGTTCTTCAGCAAGCACCGACATGTCACCCTTGGACATGATTTTTGTGAGTGCTCCATGGTCTGAATAATGTTCCAGCAGGATTTTGCCGTTATGGGCGACATAACCGTCCCAGTGGCAGTAGATGCCGGTGAACTTCCCGTCCTGTTCCTGAATGATGTATGATCTTGTAGACATGTTTTTTCCTTTTATTTGGTTTCTCCCGATGGGATTGCCCGCCGTCTTAGCGGCTCCACAAGGGCGACTGTCAATTCAGGCCGCTTTAGCGGGGACGGTTTGGAGAGGATTGACTGGCGCACTGGAGACGCTAGACGGTTTCAAGGGCCAATCCGGGGAAACCGGATGAAAGGAAAAACAGAGTAGATGATGTCAGACATGGACACCAAGAGGATCATCGGTGTGTATCATTGCAGTGAGGAAGGGACACTGCATGAACTGAGAAAAGTCCGTCGCTTGACTCAGCGTTTGCCGGGAGATGTGGCCTTGCCCCGGCTACAATCGTTTTGAGGGTTCGTGAAAACCTGCCACAGGTTGGATCTAACATGCGTTGTGGTGAAGGTCAAATGGCTGGCAGAAAATTGTCCCAAGTCTCATTTGTAAGTAGTGAGCTGGTCAATCAACTGCTTGCACTGTGCTGTTATGAACGCGTTGTCTTTGACTGTTGCTGTGCTCCTTGGCTTGTTGAGCTGTTCAGCCAGAATAATCCACTCTGATCTGGGAAAGTATGCCTTGATGGACTGGGTATCCATGGCATCATGATAATGCCCTGCATCAAAGCCAATCCATTTGTCAGTGCAACCGCTATTTGGGAGAACTTGTTCTGTGAAATCCCCGGATTCAGCGATAAGTGTAATGCCTCCATGAACATTTAGGTGTTCGGCATCCATGATATTGTCTGTTCTGTAAAGAGGGTGTGATTGTGGAATGGCTACATATCCGCAACGGTTGCCCATTACAGTGAATGTCACACAGTAGTCATAACCTTTGTAATGACCGCCGGATTCAAAGACCGATCTTTCATTGAGGTAAAGTGGTGAGTCGATTTTCTGCTTTTCGATTAGCTTGGGTATGTATCCCATGAAGCCTCCATTGGTAAGCATTACCGTGATTATTGTTTGACTTCAAGTTTTTTGTTAGGTGGCTGTTGTTTCAAAATCCCAGGTCGAATTCAAATTGCCCGCCAACATCGGTTTGTGTTTTTTTAGCAGGCAGGATAATATCCGGTTTGCCTGCTTCTGTTGCAGGTGTAGGTGAGCTGATCATTTGTAGCATTTGTTCAGTGGCAAGTCTCTGGTCTTCACCGACGCGATTCCAATGGATATTCTTCCAGGATTTATCGACGGTCATACGAATGGTATTGCCAAGGATGATGTTTGCAGGGATACCCCATAAACTGGTGTTGATAAAGCACATGTCGACACCAACGGGATTGATGTCCTGGCAGGTCACCCGCAGTAAGTCGACGTAGCTTTCATCACCTTCTAAAACGAAAGGTGAGAATTGCTTGGCGAGAGCCAGCACCATTCCTCCGCTGCCGCAACATGGTTCGCTGACGGTGATTGGCTTGCTCTCTGAAATCACTTTTTGGGGGTTAACACAGATTTTGACCATAAGCTCGCAAACAGGGGGCGGGGTGTAAAACTCTCCGCGAGCCTGTTTACTCGAATGACTGGCAATCTCGGTATAGTAGGTTCCCAATACGTCGGTAAAAGGTTGCGATTCCATTTCATGGATGAGCAGAGCGAGGGCCTTGGAAAGCTCTTTCAACTCATCTTTCGAATACGGCTTGATCACCTCAAAATATTCTTCTTCGCGTGAACCTGCTGCGAGACAGCAGGCAGCCATGCGGCAAAAATCGGCAAATACGGTGACTGCTGATGATCTGGTGCGGGCGATACGTTCAATGATATTGCGGTAGGTTTCATTGGCCACGGGCACCTCCCTGAATCTGGGGCTGGTCAAACAAATCGAGTTTGGGTTGCTTTTCCTGTATCAAGATTTTGAGTGCAGCACGTGCTTCTTCCCTTGCGGTGTGGGTATTGCTAACTGACTTGAGTTCCCGGATGAAAAATTTCTCAATTTCTAGAATGCCTGCCAACCGTGCATCCTGATAGGACGGGTAACCAGTATCGTGGAATACCGAGGGGGCGTAGCAATAGCCTCCGATGGAAGTGCAAGCGTTGGTGCCGATAAGCCAGTGCCCTCTGGATGATTCAGCAAAGTAGATGTCGCCCCGACAGGTTTTTATCTGGAGCAGGGTCTCTGTGGTATAATCAGCGAGTATACCGTGGCGGTTGTTATCTTTGAATCCCCAGAGTGCGGCAAGCTTGTTGACCGCCTCGGGATCGTGATGAAGTTGTCTGCCGTATTCTCTGCGGATGGCATTGACAGGTTCACGCATGTTGATGATGCGTGGAGAATATGAAGTCATGAATTCCTCCTAGGTTTGAAGTGAACCGGATGTGTTAGGTTGCTCCTTGAACACAGGGAAGCCACTTTTTCCGGATAATTGATAAAAAACGGTGGTGACTGTGACTGCCACCACCGTGTAATGAAGGGATCAGTTACGATTCCTCAGCTTCGCTTTTATTAGCCAGCACTTCTTTCTGGATAGCAGTTGCTTCCTCACCGAAGAGAGTAGAGACCTTCTCCCACAAATCGGTGATTTGAAGTGGTGAAGTTGCCAGCCATACCGTGTCGAGCAGGTTCTCCTTCTCCTCCTTGAGACGGGCGATTTCACGTCCGGTTTCGTGTTCCAGAAGAAGTTCACCCTCATGGATGGCTTGCTGTCTGTTGATTCGGTTATCGATAGTATAGCACGCCGAATAAGTGGTATCAGCCGTGCCAGTGAGAGCCATGTGAATTTCAGAAATCAGTTCCTCTATCTTTTGCTCCATCTTTTTGACGTCGGATCTGGTTTTTTCCAGCAAGTCGTGCTTGTCAGTAATGCCGAGGTTCTCGAGGGCAGCCCGGTGAGCTTTTTCCTCAACCGATTTGAAGAGATCGGGTTCGCTGTGTTTGAGCTTTTCGATTCTCTTGTCGATTTTCGCCTCAATGCGTTGTTTCCAGTGTTCTTTTTCTGTTATTGTCAGTGCCATGATAGACTCCTTTTTTGTTTTGGTTTCTCCCTGATGGGATTGCCCTTCGTCTGAACGGCTTTACAAGGGCGACTGTCAATCCAGGCCGCTTTAGCGGGGGCGGTCTGGCGAGGATTGACCGGCGCACTGGAGACGTTAGACGGTCAAAGGGGCCAATCCGGGGGAAACTATCAAAGGAAGGGGGCAAGCAACTGGACAGCTGCTGGAAAAAGATTACGAAGGAACTGTGTATCAGAAATCAGCCCAGATGACGTCGAATCAGCATGGCGCGGGAGCAGACATGGGAAGCAACGGCCTCCTCGGTAGCATTGCCATGCTCTTGCCCGGAAACCAGGTCAACGAGTTTACGGGTGAAAGAAAGGGTGCGTTTTCTGGCCTGATTCTCAGAAAATCCGGCGGATTGCCAGAGGGATTGCCAGTGACGCAGACGAACATCTTCCGGCTGATACTTGTTGCCGATTTTCATCGCCATTTTGCCGGATAATCCAGGATAACAAACAGTGGAAACCAGATCATAGAACGGAGCCAGCCTGATATGCTGATCTGAATCACTCTCGCGCAAGAATGAGAAATTCTTGCCATGGGCATCGTGGTTGCCGATGAGGAAATTGAAGGTCACGGCATCGAGCAGATGGAGCAGGTCAGGTGCCGGCGCATGGGATACCTCGCGCACAAGGTCAAAACACTGCGCTAGGGAAGGGCCACCTTCATTCTGGTATTTGAGGTGGGGTGGGAGTCCCAGTGCCTGACAAAAATCCTCCTGATGAAACCGCTTCAAGCTGCCGTCGTTTGTAACTATCCGGTCATAGCGTGAGATCAGCAGATAATCAATATCCCCGCTTTCACCGACTGAAACCTCTGGCACAGGTAATCCGGCAGCATGTGCCAGCCGCATACAGAATGCCTCGTTCTGCACCAGCCCCGGAAAATGCTTAATGGCAGGTTTCAGGATATGTGTGCTGGGGGAGCCATGCAAAGGCAGGGAAATAGCCCCGTTTTCAACATGCACGGCCAGCTTGTTCTGGGCACCGGCCAGGGACAGGCGCACTTCTTCGTGTCCCGCCATTAGCGGTCGCTTGGGAAGTTCCTCAAGAACAGTCTGCAAACCCTGTTCGTCCAAAAACTGATAGGAAGGGGATGTGTCGGGCAACGACTGCCCCTTTGGCTGGAAACTGACAGCCCCGGCGCACTCGCCACCGATTTGCTCCAGCAGGGAAAAGTCGTTGCGGGAACTGATGCCGAGGATGGCACTGATGAGCTTGCGGTTTTCCTCCTCGGGCAGCACCCCGGCGAAAAAGCCTTGGCACTCCTTACCCGGATAGGGCTCCGGGCGCAGGGGCAATGAATGGGAGAGGGGAACACCTTTCTCCAGCCAACTCAGATCATAGACAAACGAAATTCGCCCATGCCTGTCCTGCTCAAGCTGTCCGGCTAATGAGCGATGCAGATAAACATTCAATTGCTTGCTCATGATTCATTCTCCGTTGCAGGTGGGTCAAGTTTCATTCGGATGCCAAGGGCATTCAACACATCGAGAGTTTTGCCCAGGTGGCAGCCTGGTTTGCCGTTCTCCAGATCGGAAATAAAGCGGGTGGCTGTGCCCGCCGTCATGGCGAGTTCACTCTGGTTGAGCTTCAAATGCTTGCGTGTCTGACGCACGGTGATACCAATTTCATGGGGTTTCATAAGCTTTTCCTGTTACCGTCCGGTAATAATAAGACAACTGAAACAAAAAATCAATGATTTATTACCGTTCGGTAATTTACAAGGCTCATAGTAACGATACAGCTAAAATATTACCGAACGGGAATGCATGATTTGCTGATAAGGTATGAGGCATGATATTTTTCATATCATGTATCGGACTTGTCTGGTTATGGTGGACATACAACAGGCTTCGGCATAGGAGTAGCCGTATATGTGTGATCTGGATTCGAACTGGCCGAATGCGTCCCATGATTTGGAAGCTGTATCGGAAATGGAAAAGCGATTGGCAGGAGCCGCAACACGTCGCCAGCCGGGACCCATAAGATACGCCCGTCTGGTTTCAGACATGGCGTTCCAACTGGCAGGGAAGAGCGGCTTGCACCGTATCAATATCCACAAGTGGTCAGGGCAGGACAGAGGACTGGTTGGCGAGTATTTGGGGTATCTCTCATGCAAGACCTATGAAGAGTATGGATTCATGGTGAGTGCGCTTGCGGTGGATTCAAGGGAAGGACGTCCGAGTGAAAGCTTCTATAATCTCGCGTTGGAGTTGGGGGCTTTTAAGGACCATGACGATCGTGAAAAATTCTGGATAAGCCAGCTCAATGCCTCGATTGCACATTATAGCAAGCATGCTCCCGCAGTTGGCCATGACACTCTCCCCTTTGAGTCGGAGTTTCTTGATTTTACCCGGCAAATCATGGAAGGGGCTATCCAGCAGCAAAGTGTGACTGTCAGGCAACGTTGTTCCCGTTTACTCGAAAAAGCGAAGGCTCATTATCGGGATGAAGATGGATTGCTGCATTGTGCTGTCTGTGGTTGGAGTAAGCCTTCCAAAAAAATATCAGGAGACATTGTCGAACTGCACCATAATAACCCTCTGGCAGATGCACCGGAGAAAGGGAGGCTTATGAGTCTCATACTGGCTATTTCATCACTGACGCCCCTGTGTCCCAACTGTCACCGCATGACGCATGCAAAGGCTGAAGGAGGTGTTTTCTCTGTTGATGAACTGAAAAAACTCATCCATAAAGCTGGGATTGCATAAGTTGGTATCATTCAAATGTCATCCTGCTGAAAAGACCGTAATCATTGAAAGACTTTGAGTGTTACTTCATGTGGGAGCATTACGAAATGGTGTTTGATACATTGAGCCGTGGTGTCGAAAAGAAAAGTGTGGAAGCTTGACCCGAAGATTTACCTGTTAGCTTGGGCAGTGTGAATCTATAGAAACTATGTCGCTTGCTGGCTTATGAAACAAATACTTTCCATTATTATTGGGATTGCATTGCTCTGGACAGGTGTTGACCGGGGCTGGTTCCCGTGGATCAGCGGTCATGGTGATGCTGCTGTTGAAAGGGCCTGGAAACATCACCGAAGCGGTGTCCAGATGCGAGGTGAGGGACAGGTCGTGAGAATTTTATCGGATGATAATGTAGGGCGAAGACATCAACGTTTCATCCTTGAACTGGACTCAGGGCACACTTTGTTAGTATCCCATAATATTGACATTGCACCTCGCATTCCTTTTCTGAAGCATGGTGACAGGGTCAAATTCTACGGTGTCTATGAATGGAATGCCGAGGGTGGTGTCATTCATTGGACACACCACGATCCACGGCATCGGCACACGGATGGATGGTTGCGTCACAACGGCAGGACCTACGAATAAAAGGGGAAGGCTGCATCGTGGTATTTTGTTAGTGGGTTGAAAAAATTCATATCCTTGGCCGGAAAATGATAATGGCAACGGGGAACGGCGCCGAGGCTGGGGCATCTGCAAATTTTACCCGTCCCTTGGGAAAACGTACCTCACCCTTGCTGGCATAGCGGTGCCACCATTCGGTGTCCACACGGGCGGGAACAAAGCACACCACGAGAGCCCCGTTGTGAAGTGCCTCGTCATGAGCTTTCTTCATCCATTTGGGGATTTCCCTTCCGTAGGGAGGATTCATGAAGACGCGTTCGTCCTGCCATGATTGTGCCAACCCGTCTTCCTCAGGGGTGAAATACTTGTGGCATTTGGCGGTCTCATGCTCACAGCAGGGATCGAGTGTGAACTTGAATTCAAGGTTCAGATAGTCGAACCACTCCTGTGGTGTACCCCAGCTCAGATCCTTGCTTGAGGTAAGCACTCGACGGGCATGGTCTGTCAGCTGTTTCGAATCATTGGTTTCCATACATTGTCACCATGTGCGCTTTGCCATCGAAATAACCGGAATGATTTGAATCATTTTAAATCCGGACGATGCATGAGTGTATTTTTAGGGGGGCGGTATGGTGGGGAATGCAGGGAAGGTGATAGAGAACTGCATTCCCCATGTATTGTATCTGCGTGCTCCATGATCCATAAGCCTGGCAGAAACGATGGAAAGCTCCGGTGAGAATGGGAACCCCGTGTATTCTCGTCGGAGCCGGAGCTTTCCGGTGCGTTGGGAAGATAAGTAGGAACAATATCTCCCTTACTTGCCCTTGGTTGAAGGTGTGGCGGTGCCGCGTTCCTCATCCAGTTTCTCAGTGTGGGGCTTCCTGCGCCCCCGCTTGGTAGCGGGGGCGGGCTTTTCGGTCTCCTGCTCCTTGCCCTGTCCCTGCTCACGCAGCTCGGCGGCACGTTCGTGGATGAACTCAAAGGCCTTTCCTGAGGCGAGCTGTGCCAGCGGCAGGTGGTGGGCATAGAGAGCCTGGGTTTCATTCCAGCCCTGGTCATCCCGGTAATTGCGTGACAGCTTTACCGAGTGATAGGTTTGTCCTTTCTGGGTCTGGTTTTCCCAGATAGCGGCCTTGATATAGTCGTTGCCCGGTCCAAACCGGATTTCCTTGATAGGTGATTCATTCATCGTGTTCTCCTTGTTTTGTTAGTGATGGAATCAGCGGCACCATGCCGTCTGGTATCCAGCATTAGATGTGGCCAAAAACACAGGGGAGTCCGTCGGGAGAAAAAATTGCGGATATATTATTTCTAACAATCACATGGACATATGCAGGCAGTCGATATGATTACGGTAGAACAAATCAGGGGAGGGAAGAGCTACCATCGGGTTCATCTTTCGGCCAATGACTATTACTCGGAAGGGGAAAAGGTCACTGGGCGTTGGTATGGCAAAACTGCTGCACGCCTTGGTATCGAGGGGCTGGATGTCACTGAGGAACATTTCCAGGCACTGAGGACGAACCAACATCCTTTCAGCGGGGAAAAACTTACCCCGCGCAGTCATGTGGTGGCCTTTCACGATATTGTCTGTTCGGCACCAAAGTCCTACAGTGTGATGGCGATGGTGGGAGGGGATGGCCGTCTGGTCGAAGCCTTTCACGAGGCGAGTGAAGCGACATTCAAGGAACTGGAAAAACATGCGGCAGTGCGTCAGCGCAAGGGGGCGGACGTCAATACCGAGAAATGGAAGGCCACGGGTAATGCCGTGTGTGCCATGTATCAGCACGACACCAGTCGTCTGCTTGATCCCCAGCTCCATGCCCACATGGTATTTGCCAACGTCACCTACGATGAGGAGCGCAAGGGATATTACGCCCTACAGCCACGCCCCATGATGGAAGCATCGAAGGAATCTGTCCGGGCATTCTTTTACCATGAGCTGGCAAGCCGTGCCGAAGGGTTGGGGTACACCGTGGAATGGAATGAACTGGGGTTCCGGTTAGTAGAGGTGCCACTCCGGACGGAGCGGAAATTTTCCCAGCGGGCTGTGCAACGGGAAAAATTTGAGCAGCGTTATGCAGCACTCTTCGGATGTAAACCCAGCAAGGCAAGGGTGGAGCAATTCATCAAGGAGAGGAAAGGGGAGGCGACAAGGAGATTCAGGGAAGAGTTCAGGCGTGCTTTCAAGCGTGAGGCCAGACAGGATGAAATCAAGGTCTTCGTCAAAGACTGGCGGTCCTCAAAATTGAAGCATAGCACGCCTGACAAAGTGGCAAAGCTACAGCAGGGCAAACTCTCTGTTGGCGAAAAACACCACTTCCGAAAAGCATTGCAGAGGACCGGGTATGAAATGCCTGATGAACTGACTAATGAACCGCAGTGGGAAGAGCCTTGTCATCAGCAAACTATATCACAAAGTCATGATGAGGAAGGCAATCAAAGCACGACTACCGGACACAGGCAATGGTTCAAGTCAGTGCGTGAACAGGGGGTGCGGTTTACAAAGTCTGTTGAGAATTTTCAAAGGAAGAGGCGAATCCAAGCTCAGCGAAGAAAAAACCAACACGCCTATCACAAGCGTATTGCCCGTATGGAAGCACTGCGAAGGTTCAAGCGGGGGCTTGAGCTGAGTGCTGCTTTGCGGGGGCTCCCAGGGACGGCGCTTGCCCGTCAAATCCGGTCAGCGTTTCATAATCTGCGATAACCAAAACCTAACAATCAAAATTAACGGTGATAAATACGACAGAGCATGCGTGGGAAGACAGCTATAGTTGTGAACCGGGTACACCGACCCTCACACTGATTCCCGGTCCTGATTACCCGGAGCAGAAAATGCTGCCTTGGCATAGTCTGGTGGAAGGTGAATATGACGGTGAAAGAATCAGGCTGGTTTTTCAGGAATATATCGTGACCCTCGAAGGTGAACATCTCGGTGAACTATGGCAGGCCATTCAGTTGCATGACGTACGCTGGATCAAGGCAGTGGATGTCAGAGTCAACACTGGGGCTACAGGTAAGGGGATTGCTCCAGAATGCAGGGTATCTGGAATTGATATCGAAGTGGAATCCGGAAATCGTGATGAATAACCTCAGGGGATGGGATGATCGTATCAAACGTTTGTTGGTCGTTCCTATTTTACAGGTTGCTGAGTAGGCGTAGTTTGTTGACGTGCGCAGGGTAATTTTCCGGTGGCGCACCACATACACACACACATCCGGATACCCGATGCCTGCCTTTTCGATCCTTGTATCGTTAAGGCAGGCAATTTGCTGAAGGGGTTCCGTATCAGGAGGCTGACTGAAACAGGCTACCCCTTGATTGATTTTAGGTGCTAGGCTTGTGCTTGTTTGTCATGTGATCCTTGATAGCCACGCCTGTATCTTCAGGGATCGAGTTGTTCTTTTCTTGTGGCATGCTCCCTGGCCTCTCCTGAAGTTTTTGCTGCTGACGCTCCTTGCGGCGTTTGGTACGTCTGAGGAATTTGCTGCGGTCTTCCCATGAGCGTTGCCCAAGGGGCATTTTCTTCAGGACACGGAAATCAACTGACTCCGAACTCTCGGCAAGAATGCTGTCGATCCTGCGTTTCATCTTGATAGGGTCTACCCCTGCAAATTCACAAACTTGGGCAAAGTCACTGTCAGGATCATCTGCCCCGGCAATCCATTGCAGGGCACGCAGCTTGTCCAGTTTCTTGCAGCGCTTGGCACTTTTGTTCCTGGCGTCGGTCAGGGCCTGCAGGATTACTGAGAGCCAGAGTGCACGGCACAGGTCATCATCGGTTGCATCCACTTCAGGGACAGGGCGATTGATATCTATGCTGTTACTTGTATCGCGGTTCCCGTGGTGGCATTGTGTTGGGCTGTTATCCCTGGCAAGAGGATGTGTGGAGTCCTCTTGTGGCAAGGTTTGGTCACCCCCTGTTTTTGCTGTAGTTACCTCGTTCGTTTGATTGATGGAATTTAACATCATGTCTCCTTTTTGTTAGTGATTGTTAACTTCTTGTCAAAGAAGGAGCGCAGCATAACCGTGGGTTTTAAACATTGGGGAGTGTTTCAATCAGAGGTCGTATCGCTTTTTGAAGGAGTGTGATAAAAATGCAACAGTTCTAACAAAGTGACTTCCCTGTGTTTTGCCGGTTCAGGAAATTGATAGTTCATCAATCAAAGGGAGAAACACATGCAATATCAGGACATTGAACAATTTCACAACTGCCAACCCGAGAGACTACTCACTCGAGAGGAAGCTGCTCGGATGCTCGGGCTTCAACCCTGCACTCTGGCCAAGTGGGCATGCCTGCGTAAGCACGACTTGCCAGTCATCCGGGTGGGATCAAGGGTGCGTTACCGCTTGCAGGATGTCCACGGATTCATACGGCGCAATACGATGTGTTGAATCAATTCGTAGAAATAGAATTTGAGCGGGGGAAGAGCATTTCATTCTTGCATGGATGCCTTACCCTGAAGCATACGGGTGCTCCATGAGCATGCCTACGACACCAGCTATTCCTGGCCTGACCATCAGATCCACTTGGGGCAGGGATACCGTTGTTGTGAAAGCCCATTGGAACAATATTCCTGTGGGAGAGCTCAAGTGTTTTATTCTCACAGATTCCGTACTCAGGCTCGACCTCGTTGAGGTTGAAGAAACAGTGCCCGTGCCTCGTGCGTTTTCATGGATACCAGCCAAAAAAATGAAAATGCGGGGCAGGGGAATTGGCAAAATCATGTTGGATGAACTGTTGGAACGTGCACGGACCCAGCACATCAAGGAAATCCAGGGTGAGATACCCAAACATCTGTACAAAGCGTGGCAAGGTTTGCCGGACTGGTATAGAAATTATGACTTCCAAGTCAGTGAGGCGGATGCTTCGTGTGACAAGGATTCCATCTTCAAAGTGACCTTCTTGGTTTCTCGGGGATAATGTCTGCAAAGTGGTAGAGGGCTGGAGTATGCAAATTTTTGCAATTGGAGGCCTTTTGGAGACATGCCGCCGGGCAATACCGGTTTCTGGCAATGATGTTCAACTCCTTTGGGTTGGCAGCAAGCCATGGTAAAGTTGTTCAGCCTTTCAAAGTTTTTCAGCGTGACAGATGATGGGGAAATGTCGTTTCTTGAGGGCAACTGTTCATCAACCGAATATTATTCTGCCAAAAAATGAGGCGTGTCACACAGCAAGATATTGAAGATATGCGTGCGCGTGGCTATGAGCCAGTGACGATAGCCCAAGCGAAGGAAGCTCTTGTTCGGACAAAGGCAGCTGACTTGATTTGCGAAGAAATTGATAAGGCATTTGAAGGCGTTGTCTTGGGCAATGGTATCGGGCTGTGGCAGGCACAGGGTCTTGACGACTATGAAGATGAAGCAACTTGTTCAAAGTATAGGGAACGTGACGAAAAGGTCGACTGGCGAGCAATCCCCCCTGAGGTGCTTGAACAGTGCAACAGTAGCCCGTGCTTTTTCGATGCCGAAGGGTTTCGTTTTCATCTTCCTGCGTTTATGCAAGCGGATCTTCGTGATGAGCATGGGTTTGATTTCATCTACTCCCTGATTGATTTTAAATATCTGAAGTATGAGCGGTATACGTTATTGTCGCCATCACAACGAAATACCGTAAGGAAATATCTCATTTGGCATCGTGACGATATTTACAATGATTTTGATCGGCCTCGTATAGAAAAGGCACTCAATAGTTATTGGACCAAGGAGTCGTGCGGGCTATGTTCGAGACAGGAAGAGCAAGGTAGTGCACACCAATTTGCCACCGGTCCCTTGGATAATTCCCATGATAAGCCTAATTATTAACACATTTGTTGGACGTGTCTGTTAGTAGTGAGTGACTTTTGATGATGTTAAATGATATGACGCAAGAGCACTTGGGAGCAATCGCTCTATTGGGAGCAGGGATTTACGTTATGGTCCGGGCTGCCATTCAGTTTGCGTGTGATAGGCGAGCGATGCAGTGGCCGATTACGAAGGGGCGAATCATATCGGCGGAGGTTGAGGAGAAGCTCGAGAATAGTGGTTCAGGAAGTAGTTACATGTATTCTCCTCGGATCGAATACGCCCTATAGGGTTTCGGGTATTGAATATACGGGGAATCGTTTTCAACAGGTTGAAGTTTCGATGACTGGTCGAAGTCATGCTGAATCAGTGATATCCCAGTTTCCTGTGGGTTCGGAAATTGAGATACATTACGATCCGGCGAACCCATCAAAGTCCATGCTTGGCAGAGCGGCATTTACACCTGGGACACTGATTTTGCTATTAATGCTTGGAGGAGGTTTTCTTGTCGGCGGAATCATCTGGATGTGCCAGCTCTAGAGGTGAGTTTTGAGATATTCGATATTCGGCTGTTATTGTGATGGTAGTTACGCTAGGCTTTACGTCAGAAGGATGTTGCCTGTCATTACTCGTTTCTTTATTTATGGGATCATTCGCAACGGGCGACTGACTGAGGCTCGTCAGCGCTTTGAAGCTGGAACCGCTAAGCCTTTGGATTGGAATTTGGGTGATCGGTCGTGTTGGAGCTTGATCTGTGAAGAGATACTTGATACGGACCATGAGCCAGAAGGTTATGATGCCGTTTATGCTGAACTGAGGCAGCGTGGCTTTTCAGCGTATGAAATTGATGAGATGCGTAAGCTTGCATGGCGAAGTGCAGGTTGGCTCAATTACGATATGATGCTTTGGGAGTGGGCTCAATTAGATGAATCAGATATGATAGAAGGTTTGAAATTGAAGCGGAAAAAGTGGCTCATGAGGAGGAAAACTTTCGAGAGTGATATGGTGGCTATTGAAGTTGCGTTGAAAAGAGATCCGCCAGCACTAGTTAGCCAAGCCCTAAAAACGTCGGACTAGTAGAGCATGAGAGTTACGTCTTGTGTGGTGGGTAATACCTTTCAGACAATAGGAATAGCCACCTTGCTGACGACAACGCTAATGGTAAGGACATTGGTGTGGCTTTGTCCGAACTCCCAGTTGGTTCGATTCATAGAAAGCACCCAGCCGTCTCTGGGTTTGGCCAATCTTTTCAGAGTGAGTTGATTAACACCTTGCCGTGGTAAGTTAAATTGTCCAAAGAACCGTTGCAGCTTCCTGTATTTGTTGAATGGTTTGGCTTTTGAGCTTTGCTGGCAGGTGGCCAACAAGGTGAGGTTAACAGTTCGGTGTCTGGTGATGCCGATAATGAAATCATTGAAGTACTTTAGACGGATTTTGTTCCAAGGAAGATGACGGGAAAGAAAGGAAAGTATGGGTTGGTGAACAGACATACCCATTTTCCAGCCCTATGAAGTGAGGCAATAATGCTTTCTAAAAAAGTTGATGTGTGGCTGTTTCCGGTTTTTAGCAAACTGCTATATTTTCTAATAGATAACTTTAGGGCACGTCATTATCCGGTTGACGGCTACAAAATGCGATCGTTATCCTTCTGCCGTGGTTTGATAAAACTGTTATGCCCAAAAATGAATTGTGATGAACTACCTCGCATGGACAGAACAGGTGAGGTCGTTTTCGGAGGATCTTCGGAAGCTCCCTGGTGAGATCGACGTCACTCTGGAGATTGATCCTCCTGTCGCGGACGCGCATATCGATACTATCTCCACGAAGTGGCCAGACGGCTTGCCCGATTCGCTGCGACAGCTTTGGCGCGAAGGCTCTGCGAGATTGAATTGCCCATACGTTTGGACTCCTCTGGCAGAAGAGTTGCCACGTCTGAACGAAGTATTCGAATACAACGATTACATTTATGGTGGGGCGCGATTCGAGCCTGCAGAGGAGATTTACCCGGGAAACTCCGGGGCGGAGCCGGATGATGATTTGATGGCGGCAACGGTAGGGCAGGACGGTCTCGCGCTATGGTGCAGATCAGCAATTTTTCTTCACGTTGGTAACGGAGACTGCCTTGGTCTTGACCCACAGAAGAACGCTCTCGATCCCCCGGTAGTTTATCTCGTTCACGATGACGATGAGAGTAGTATCATCTCTCAGTCGCTTTCGGAATTCCTCGTCGCGTGGCAGCAGCTCTCATACATCGGTCCGGAACACTGGCTGCTAGACTACTGGGTCGATTCAGATACAGGATCGATCGATGTCTCGAAGCACAAGACAGCCGAACTTCGCTCGCTCTTGACGCCACGCGCAGAAACATCCAAGGCATAACAAGCGGCTGGACATCAACGCCTAACCCGCCGCGAGCTGAAAGCGTTATGACAATTCAAACGTTTAACCCCGAATCAAGGCTCGCCCTCAGGTCAGGGATGGGTCAGCCTTGACGTTGTTAATAAGCGTAGTGATTCCGTTAAATTTTTTTGACATGCGGTCTGGGTGATCATTTAAAGCTATCGGGATGGTCTAAAACAAAACGCGTTGCCAGGACTTCGATTACTTCAGCACTATCGTAATATTGTGTTTCCAAATCCTCGAACATGGAGTCATCTTTTTTATACAGTCTGCTTAGCTGGTCTTGTCGCTCGCTCCGGTTCTCGGATGGGCCCTTAGGCCCGAAGAGAGCAGTGGCTTTTTTTAGGATTGTGAGGCGTTCCTTTGAACCCATTGCTTCAAGTCCAGCAATCGCGTCACGCCAATGATCACCGCTTGAATTCACGAAATACTGGGCAAATCCGCCATTGTTAATCTCAGCATTACACATGAAGACGGCGCTGTAGTAACGTTGGTGGTCTGGTAATGAATTGTATCCTGCCTTTTTCTCTGTTTCCCATATCCGTTGTTCAAAACCTTCGAGACCGTGGGAACAGAGAAGACCGGCAGCAGCGCCTTCGGCAACCCTTTCCTCGGAATGTCTCATCCTGGAATTGAGGAATTCACGATCCTCCGGTTTCTGATGCTGACCAAGTAGCTTCAAGGCTTCGCCGAGAGCGTAAGACCGGGGATATTTGAGGTCGATTGCCTCCAGCTCGGAGATCAATTTGAATAACTGATCCCGTTGAACGGAAACCTTTGAACCGGCAAGAGTTTCAAGGACTTTATGAACGATGGGAGATTTGGCACAGAAAACCTCCTGGGACAGGAAATATTGCGTTGCTTTTTCAGGATGGAAACGAAACAGAATATCTGCTGCCTTGTCTGCATTATGACCTGCCGCAAGGAGATTCTTTACGTCGGGAAACAACGCATTGGAAACATTTTTAGCCAGTGCTGTTCTCTTCAAAGCAAACTTTAACCCTATCAGTGCATAGGATCGTACATACTCATCAGGATCACGAAGAGCCTTGCGGATATGTGGGATGATCTCTTCTGTCCCAATCTTACCGATGGCCAAGGCTGCGTCTTTGCGTATCTGTTCTGAAGGGTCATCCAGAAAAGGCGCTAGTATTGCGACTGCTTCCTTTGGGGGTGCATCACCCAAAAGGTCACAGGCCCGGTTGAAAGGAGCTTCTGGAAGCAGGTCTTCGCCAGTGGGCTTAACCAAGCGGGGGTAAAGATGGCTGTCACCCAGCAGTTGAAGGACAGTGGGGTGGGGTCGGTTCTCCAGGGAGCTAAGAATGCGGGCTTCGATCCAAGCATCCCGACTGCTTCGCACGTCGAGGATGAAATGTCGTGTAACCGAGGCAACCTTCTCGTCACTCCAACTTTCGGCTGCTTCGACGGCTTCATTAGCGCCTTGTCGGGTCTTTGCCACTTCATCCCAGTAGTTAGGGTCTTTCACCACATCTTTGAATCCCCAATCCGGGGTATCTGTGGTGTCGCGTTTTTTCATTATCACAATGACTGTAATTACCGAGGAGATAATGATAATGGCCCAAAGGAGAGGGGATTGGAGTGTGCTCATTGTTTTTCAAAGTAGAATTGAACAGCGGGGCAATTTTGTATTCTTTCTACATGGTAAAATGCTTTGATTACGATGGGAGCCTTGAATTTGCAGATGCATATCACAGGCATAGGCAATTCAGCAAGCTTTGCTTGCGGGGTATCGCTATGGTCTATTTCTTCCGAATCCATTCACGAAAATAGCTCCAGAGATCAAGCAAGGCAAAGCAAGCACAACCTACGAAGAGAATCAGGAATGCAAAATCACTGGTGATACCCGGGCCATATCTTCCACTATGGCTGTGAGTCAACGTAGGGCCTCCTCCAAGGAGCCAAAATAAAGATAATGGACGCAATACCCCCCACATCCCAAAGCCAATAAAAGAGCTACAGATAATTTCATACGGGGTTTCCTCATGGTCTTTTTAGTAATTAAAATGGTAGCTTGTATCGTATGAGTTCATAGCTCCATATTTTCCTCTTTATCGATTACCGCCTCTATTTTCATGGTTTTATCCAAAGCTCTCCCTGTTAACTGCCATCCGTTGTCAGGCCGTAGCTGTCGAGGACGATTTTTGAAACCCGTGAGCTTTTGAACCAGGATAACACGGTGCCGTATCCCGGATCCTTCCGGTTCCAGAATCTGTTGCCGAGCTTTCCCTTGAGCAGTGCCCGGGCATTGTACTGGTAGTAGGCAAGGACGCATTGGGGAGAGGTCACCACTTTGTCGAGAAAAGGGGAAATCTCAAAACCCATCTTTGAAATAGCACAAATCCATTCGTCCACTGACCATCTTTCCTGCTCATGAAGTGTTTCGTCAATGACTGTATGCAGGACATCGAGCAAAGCCTTTTTTCTATTGGAGGGCCAATCTGTCGGATTTGTTTCACTGATTGCCTGCCCGGTGATTTCGATGTCGGACCATCCGTAAGTCTCCAGACAGGCGACCTCGATGATACGGGGCAAAAAGTAGAGATAGTCCGCCTCTTCGCCTACTGTTAAAAATGCAGATGACGAATAAGAAGCAAGGTCATCCTCACTCAGGTCCCTGAGTGGGGTGGATAGAAGGGTGTGAATCTCTTTGTCATCGATGCAGCAGGAACACCCTGCGATGTTTCGTGGTCTTGATACATCGGAAAATGCCGTGTAGAGGGCTTCAATGCTGTTGATAATGGATTTCATTTTGCTGACAGGAGGGTGGAGGTTGTTACATATCGTGTCACTTGTAGAAGTATGAAAAAGTGATTTCAATTGAATGTTTGCTAGGTGAGGGCAATACATCAAAGGCGATACTTTTTACGTATAATCCTTCGGCCAGGACTTTGAAAGGTAGGGATGCTTGCCTGTGCTTGAAGATGCTCTGGCAAGCATGCCGATGTAGCCAGCGAATGGCTTTTTGCTAGATACACGATTCCAGAGAACCGGGATAGTTTGATCCTTTCCAAATCTGTTCACTCTTAGCAAGGGGTTAGGTGCCGTGCATCAAACCCTGCCCCTGTGACGAACAGCGGGGGGGGAGCAAATGCAACGGGAATCGACGGATGGTGCGGGCGCAGGGAACCGAGCCACGGTTCCGTCTATTGTGGTTGCGTGCGCGTGGGGCAGGGCCCCTCTGTCAAAAAAAACCAAGCCTAGTTTTCACGCAGTGAGTCTGGGCTCAGGTCAATATCAGAGGAGGGGTTTCGAAACCGAAAAACTGGAGGAGTAAGACGGATACATGTTGTTCGGTATGGAAACCGGGGAATGGAATAGGCGCAGCCAGCAAACAGGTCCGTCTTCAATCCAACCGAAAAGCCAGTTCATAATATCCAGAGCCAATAACCGGAATTTACAGTCAACAATCAAGCGAGGTGAGCCATCCAGTTGGCTGTGTGAGGGCGGACCCGTTCTCAGCAGGAGAAGAGGAAGCGGGGAATCGCACGGGTATCTGGGTGGTTCGGCAAGAGCGCTTCCGAGTGCGATATAATCGCCACTTCAGGGGCTTTGGGGGCTCCCCAGGCGAAGGGGGGCAGTGCACGCAGTAGCTGGCAGGGGGAAAAGTATTTCCCCTCCGTGTTTCCAGCCTTCACTTACGGAAGTGATTATTTTGGGATACGCATTAGGAATGCAATACTCCAGAATGTTAGGAGGTGAATTTCTTGCATTTGATAATGTAGTCTTTCAATTGTTGGTCTTCGATACGCGGGGACAGGCAGATTTCCATATTTGCCATCACTGGAACATCCGTGCCGTCATGACCAAATGTCAGTCCATACTCATCATTAATTTCATTCAGTAAATCAATCGAAAGATGATCTACTCCGGCTTAAAGAGTTTTTGCTCATAATTTTTCTTTTTCATCTCTATCAGAGAAATAAAATCAGCTATTAAAAGGCAAGAATGTTTTTGTGAATTTTCTGATGTCTTCGGTTGGTTGCGGGACTTACAGAAACGAACCAATTTTTCAAAAAACAGGTAGGGGGATACCTTCTGAAAACTCAATCAACAAAATTGCTGATTGAGTATGATAGGCATCTTGAAAACCATTTTAGTCTATGTTAGAATGTTCTTTGCCAAGGGTAACACATAGGTAACATTGGCGGGGAAACCAGGATGGATATAAAGCTCTTCTGAGCAAGGTGTGAAAAGGGATACAGAAGATTTACCCCTCTCAACGTATCTTAAAATAAAGTTAACCCCTTCCGTATGTTCCCCGGTGGTGATGTGTTGCTACAGGCAAGGCTGGTATTGGATCAGGGGAAATCCGTA